>PVKH010004663.1:0-23054 GCA_004027955.1 Chaetophractus vellerosus | reverse complement strand
GGCTCGGCTCTGTTTCGTGGGCGACTTGCCCTGCCCGTGATGGCTTTGCCCTGCCCGTGGCAGCTTTTTCGCCCTGCCCATGGTGGCTTTGCCCTGCCCACGGTGGCTTGCCCCCTCAAGGCAGTCGGCCCGCCTGGAGAGGTCCCCGGAACCAAACCCGGGGACTCCCATGTAGTGTACCGGTGCCCTATCCACTGGGCTACAGCCGGCCCCCAAATCTATGTTTTTATAAGCTCAAATTTCCATGAGAGAATCTAACCTATGTATCTTGGGTGAGCTGATGGACCAATCAGCTATGGCTAGGAATAGAGGAGGGTGATTTCCATGGAACAGCAGCTACTGCTCTGTATGTTGGGGGTAGCTCCCAGAAAGGAGAGGAACATGAGGTAGGAAGATCCTTAAGAAATTGTTTACTGCATAAAAATCACATCTTTCCTGAAGGGATTTCAAAGTATATTCTGAATATTAAGTAAGACTCTTAAGAGTCTGAAAATTGGAAGTGTCTGAAACTTACTGATTTCAATGTTTTCTAACTTTTTACTACCAATGAACATCTTTTTTTTAACTCAAAAATACTTCTTTTATGTTTTGAAAACTTCTGATAACCAACTCCCATTTATTAAAGAGTAATATGTTCCTCTTCCTTTTACATTATTCAAAACATGCACAATTAAACCAATATTTTAAAAAGCCATAAAAACAACCTATTATTTTCCCATGTACTATGAAATATTGAAACATAATTCATGGATCCTCCACCTTTCTAACTGCATAGAACACTTTAAGTCAAATAATATCAGGTTGAGAACCATTAACCTAGTTCAACCCCCTCATTTCATAGTTGTGAAAATCCTTTTGAAAACTGAATTTTTCCGTAATTCAAAAATAAAATCCAAATCCCCAAATTATCCCTCTCCGTCAATCAAAAGTCAAACAAATACAAAATTCCTTATCCTTCACAGGCAATGGAGGAAGAATCTTCATGTGAGGAGATCCATCTAGACCTCAGAAATCCAGTTGTTGAGCACTGGTTGGAGCTCTCTGCCTACACACATGCCGGTGCTGTTCTTGGGGTCCCAAAATGGAAGTGGTGGCTACTTACTAGTAACTCTCACCCCACAATTCTACCTCCAACAGATGTCAATGAGGTACACGTCCTAGGTTCAAGCACCACTTAATTTAAAAATGTTCTTTGTACATCTCATTTGTCATAGTGAGAACGAAGAACTAGTTGTATGGCCCAGTGAAAACCCATTTCCACTACTTGAAAAGCTGATTCATTATTAGTGGAATCAGTTTCCCATACTAAGAACAAAACATGAAAACATTCTAATTGCTCTTTAATGGCGCGGGCATTTGCTTAGGTACATGTTTAAGTTCAGGAACCCTGGTTTCTGAATAAATGCCAATCTTGATTTTCCCAGATCTAATTACAATTTCCAGAATTTTAATAACAAAACCTCCAAAGGTTTCTTGGATCTCAAATGTTCTTAACACTTTTTTGATGACTGAAGAGTAAATGAATTAAAAAAACATATGAATTAAGTTTCCTTTGGAATACATGTGGGTTTAAAAATTAAGGGTAAAAGGACTTGGCAAACATTGTTTTTTTGGACCTGCCAAACCAAAGCATTTGAAATATAACTTAAAACATTTAGAGAATCCCAAAGTCTGGTAAGGTTCTTTAAAGAACAAGAGACTGAAAATGACTTTTTCATGTTTAAGAATAGACATTCTTGCTAAAATATTGAATGTTTATAAGTATCCTGTGGTTTTTACACACACATGTACATGCACATGCACACACACACAAACATATACATGGGTACACACACAAATATATTTTGGCTTAGTTCAAGCTTCAATGAATATCACACCTTAGCTGGCTCTTCTTAATATTAGCAATACAAACTAAAAACACATACACAAATACTCGAACACATCGCACACAATACAATTGAATACGGAAGGGACGTTTATTACCAACAAATCTTAAAAAGTAACTGTTTTCCTAAGACACTTCAAAGATTTCTCCATACACATCAGAGCCCCTAGTTTTCTGTTTTCTATACCTTGCCCGTAGAAAAAAAAATCTACTTTTTAAATCTTTATTTCCCCATTCTTTCCCATATATACTATTACTCCAGCAACACTACATTAATTCCCATTGCATTTCTTGCAAAACCCACCTTTCCTGATTGCACCAACAATTTCTTACTGATTCTCTCTGTCTAGAATGCCACTCCATCTCTACTTATAAATGTCCTGGTCATTCAAAGTCCAAAATCAAAGAATACCTCCTCATGACCTCATTACTTGTGTAGACTTGGTAAATCTCTTAGATTGGGCACCATTTGAAATTTTTCCACCTCTCTGTACTGCCTATCATCATAGTGAAAATCTCTTAGCATTATGGGGTTGTGAGGGACACCTCAAGAGAGGGATCACCACTCATTCCTCTCTTACTGGTTCCAGATGATTTGAGAAATGGACCTGAGAAGTCAGGTGAAAATAAAGTACATGATTAATTTTTTCACTGTTAAATCTGGACTGAGGATAACTTGTTTTACCTCCCATCCTGTTTGTTTTAAAATCCAATTATCCAGTTTTGCTAGAATAAAGAGAGCAAGAGACTTAGAAATAGTGAGTTAAGATATTCATAATGTCAAGGCACATACTGGGGCAAAAGCATGGGATAGCATTGACTTCTTCTTGCCCAACTTTGACACAATAGCCCCCACTCCCTGATTAATGGGATACAATTGATGACAGCACATGAGAGTGGAAAGAGTGTTTGAATGTGTTTTTTCCAACATTTGGGGGGAGTGGAGAATAATCTTCCTTGAAACATAGGCATTATCAACTAGTCTTTCCCCAACCAACCAGCAGATCACTGAAGAGGAGCAAGCTCTCTTTGGCACTTTATTTCAAGAATTTAGAACCACCTAACCTGGGCAAAAATGCACACACAGATAAAAATAATAAGACTTACTATGTCGTGAGCACCTACTATGCCCCTGGGTTTGCATAGGCAGTTTACATACATTTTATTATCTATAATGAAGTTTAATTTTCTCAATCTCAAATTTGAAAATCTGAAACATATGTAACTATTAATATTTTCTCAATACTCTGGAGAAAGTTATTTGAAAACATAGCTCTGAATGATAAAACAGATTATTTTATATTTACTTACTGCTACCTAATTCATACATAAATGCATTTAAAAGTGGTATATTATTATTTTTAACAAATTTGGATCACAAGTTCATCATAAAATGGAGAAGGAAGGCTTAAAATAGAACATTTGGTATGGTCCATGCATCACATTTTATTTAATTCTCATTGCATTAGAGCAAAATAAATGACCCCCACTCCTTATGCCTCCATCAGTGATGGGGAAGCTCAGGATCAGAGAAGCTAAGTAATATCTCAAAGGTCAGACTCTAAAGACTGTTAATGTTTGACTACACCGAACTATCATAGCAATGGAATGAAACAAGAGTTCTTGTCTACTCTGTATCAACGTGCTTCTCACATATTTAGAGAGGCCAAATGTGATTAGGTAATCTCAGCATTCCCTCTGCAGTCTTTAACCAGGGATGCAAAGACTCTACATAACAGTTTAAGCTCATAGAGAGTAGAGGATACCCTGATGGTAAGTTAAAGACATTGTTTTTTTAACTTTTGCCTCCCACTGTTCACAATCAGCATTCATAAAATTTTTCTCTATAACCTCAGATTTTTTCTTGGCAGTAAACATTTCATGGACAAGAATATACAATTCCCATTCATTTTTGTTGCTTTCTGACTAGGCTAAAGGCTTTACTGGAATTCAAGAAAAGTGTGGTGGGTTGAATTCTGTATCCAAATGTAGACATGTTCTTGGTCTTGACCTGCACTCTGTGGGTGTGAATGATCGTAAACAGGAATTCTTGAAGAGGTTATTTTAGTTAAGGTGTGGCCCAACTGAAGGAGGGTGGCCCTTAATTTGGATTATTGAGTCCTTCGTAATTGGATTATTAAGTCCTGCATAAGCATAAGAAATTCAGGCATAGACAGAGATAGCCAGAGGGAGCACCCAAAGCCAGAAGTCCACAGAACCCCAAAGAGAAAGGTGAGGACCTCAAGCCAGGCATACACGCTAAGGAACCCGAGAACTGCTGGTAGCCAGGGCCAGATGTTATAGATTTGGGGGAGAAATCCTCCCCTGGCCTATGCCTTGAACTTGGACTTCCTCTAGTCTCAAAACCATGAACCCATAAATTCCTGTTGTTTAAGCCAATCTACTGCATGGTATTAAAACTGTCTTAGTTTGCCTGGCTGCTATGACAAGAAGTGCTATTTTTCATTCCCATAATGAATGTTAGATTTGTATCCCTATTTCATTAAAAAAAGTTTTTATAGAAGTTGTCGGTTTACAGAACAATCATGCATACAATACAGGATTCCCATATACCACCCTCTTATTTACACCCTGCCTTGGTGTTGTACATTTGTTAAAACTGATGAAAGCATATTTTACTATTAACTACTAAGTCCATGGTTTAACTTAGGCTTCACTGTTATCTCTATTTCTTTTGAGTGAATTTCCTGAAGATTGAATTTCATCTTGGTGGTGGTGTTTTTTTTGTTTGTTGTTTCATTTTGTTTATTTGAAAGCTAACTAGTAGTTCAGTGAGAAGAGACACCTTTCATTATTTCTTCTGGCACTAAATGGCACTCTGTAAGACAAACATTGTTTATGTTTTAGTCTCTCAGCTATACAAATACTATATAAATGGTTGGTTTAACGACAGGAATTTCTTGGCTCGCAATTTCAGAGAATTACTTCCTCCTGGGTCAGTATCTTCTGATTGGCTGGCAATTTTTTTGGATTTTCTCTCACATGGCAATGTACATGGTGGCATTTTCTCCTTTCTTTTCTGGGTTCCGTTGACTTCTACCTTCTTGCTGCTCCCAATGGCTACCTCTCCTGTGTCCAATTTCTTTTCTTTATGATAACTTCAGCCATATTGGAATAAGGGCTACCCTCATTCAAATTGGGCACACCTTAACTAATAATATTTTTAAAGGTCCTATTTACAAATGGCTCAAATGCATAGGACCAGGGGTTGGGACCTGAACATGTCTTTCGTGGAGGACATGATTCAATCCCCAGCAGCTTCCAAGGAACTCATTTCCAAAGTGCTTAGATATCAGGGGTATTGGGTTCATAATTAATTCTTCCCATCCCTGAGAAATTTCTAGAAAATTCTGTTTCAATAGTGCATTTTAATTCGGAGCTTACATAAGTAGTTTAGAGGAAAGGTTTTGCATTACTTTGGGGCCAAACAGACCTGTATGAAAATTCCAGTTCTATCACCTGGTATATTTGGATAATGCACTCAATCTGAGCATTAATTGTCTAATTTGTAAAATGCAGATAAGAATAGTAAACTGATAAGGCTGTTGTGAGGAATAAATAATGTAAGGTATGTAAAACATTTTGTGACTAGAGGGGAGCTTTCCCAGGTAGAAGTGTCGCGGGGTGATGGCAGCCAAGGGATGCTGGGAATTAGAACTTCCTGCAATAATCTGAAGTTCCTAGCTTAATGGAATCCCTGCATGATCCCTTTAAAATAAAGGGATCCATTGGTTTACATTTGGCTGGTGATCCTGTGTGTTGTAGGGGTTGATTAGTCATCTTCTTTCCCTCACTAGCCTTTCCCCTTGAAGATGTAAAAGAGATGAATGGACATTTGTGGTCTCACCATCACCTTAAGAACTAGTAGCACAACCTTAGTGTCTTATACAAGACTGTTACTTCCAGTCCTAGCCTCTAGTAACTAATTTCAACAAGGGTTGCAAATGCTGTTAGGATTAGATACTTATATCCTTAAATGGATTAACAGGGCTAAGTAATATGATAATTGTAGTGGAGCTGTGGTACTCTGCCCATATTCCCTTTCAGGACCAAGGCACTCATTCCGCAACTGCCAGATGTTTTGTTGGCTACTGATGGACCAAGGGTGAGCCCCTTTCTGGGAATTGCCCACGGCTGAAAGAGGCTGTCTTAGTCAAAGCTTGGATAAGTGTGCATATAAAGGCTTGGACTCATTTCCTCAACAAAGAAACATAATTGCTTAAGATTAATTGGCTAACAATTGATATTTATACCACTTTTGTTCACTTTTCTGTAAGGATTCTCCTGTGCTTTATGTGTAATTATACACTGATGATCCATAAAATCTTTGAAAACATTGTCAGTTAAGTGAATAACCAGTCTTAGAGTTTGAGGGACTGGGCTGGAAGATTCTAGGGACATGAGTTGCCCAAATAGGAGGATTAATGGCACCTGGAATGCACCCAAGTCACTATGTCAAGTACTTCAATTCACTTACTTATTTCAAGTACTTAAATCCAATCATTCCTCTCCTCCTCCATGGCCAGTATCACATCTCATTTGGAGGCCTCACAGTAATGTTGTATCTTCCAACCTAGAAGTTTTGGGAGTCTGGTAGGAGGATCTGGAAATCTTTACCAACTTGCACTTGTCCAAACACTTGCAGGTGCTGAAGGGGGAGATTTGTGGGAACTGGAGGAGCTGTAGGTCCACCATGACCATGTGCATGAGCTGCCACAGTGCCTGGTGCCCTGCTCTGACCTTCAAAGCATAAGAAATCTCACACGAGGGAAGGAGATTCCATGTTTGCTAAATTGACACACTCTAAACAAACCACAAATGCCTGTGCTACCAGTATCCTGGGCTTCTCATGGGGATCACTGAGTGAGATCCTGCACAAGAAAGGGAATTGCAGTGGTAAGTCTATTAGGGAAGGGATTTGGAGCCAGACAGACATGAGTTCAGAACCCAGTTGCATCATTCATTAGCTGTGTGACCTGGAGAAATTTCCTTAACCTCCCTGAATTTCATCTTGCAAGGATGTTACAAGGATTAGCTATTTATTAAGGTGATTAATAGATAATTCCTTTCCATTTCCTTTCCATGCCATCTTCCAGGAAAGTCCTTTCAAACTCCTTCACCTGGATAATTCTTACTTATCTTAAAAATTCGTCTCATGAGTTGCTTCTCCCAGGGAGTCACCCACAACTCCCAAAGACTGATCATTTCTCCTTCTTAATGACATTTATGAGTTATAAGTCTAACTCTTTTGATGCATTTACTTATTTTTTTATAATTCCTGTCTTGGACATGGATCCTTATAGTCACAAATCTTCATTCCCCAAAACGAGCATTGATCTTTAATTGTAATATATGCTAAATCAATATTTGTTGAAATGAACTGAAATGTAAAATGACCAGTTTTCATTATGGTTTCCAATCTTGAACTGTCTGAGATGAAAAAATGTGTAATTCCTGGTTCCACCAAATAGCAAGTGTGTGAGATTATTTTTTAAAACTCTGGAATCCTGGGTTGCCATTCCAGGAGTATAATTCAGGTAGATGAGTCCCTTTCCTAAGGTTTTAAGAAGGCATGAAGAAGAATTTTCCCACCAGGAAATACACAGGGTCATCATTCTGCTCAGTTAACTGCCTACCCCCTCACCATTCTGCAGCAAAGCACAGAGATAGAGATCCTTTCGGAAACTATTTTATAAAACTGTGAGCCAACACAGGCTAAAAAAATCTCTTTTCACTTCTATCATATAAAGAAAATAACTACTTTTTCCATTAGAATGTTCATTTACTCAATTCTTTAAAACATTTAAATTTTTTCTGCCATATACATTCTCTGATCATTTGTACCTTATCCATTTCAATTATCCTTGTCTTTTAAAGGTCTGGCCTTGGTTATACAGCCCAGCCCTTTCATCACAGTTCTTCACTGTGAGACTGGGTACTTTTAAATAATCTTATTAAAGAAAAGAATAGATTGAGTGGTTTGAATTACCATTTCCCAACAGATTTCTAGTTCAAATAAAACTGTCTTTGTTTTTAATGTGGTTCGTTTTTTGCTATGGCATAAAATTAGAAGGGACACATTTTTAGAGCTAAAAATGGTAGGTACAAACTCACAACATTTTGGAGAGACATACTAGTGCAGCCAATTTATTTTTTAGATCATGAGACTGAAGTTAAAGCAGTGAAGTAATTAGCTCAAGGTCATATACCTAGTTGATAGCAGAACCATGACTAGCCTTTAGATGTTCTTATTTCACTTTCAAGAACCAATTGTAATTAAGTGGAAACTTAGAGAGTTTTTCCCAAGGTCAGAAAATCTTGGTTTAAATTCTGGCTTTGACAGGATAGAGTACTGTGGGACTAGGCTAACTCAGTTTATCGCTATAAAACTGCTTTCATAACCAGTTTGAGGAGCACAGTAAATGCTCAGTGGATATTTGCTGGATCTGAAACTGGGTCTTATGGGTGTGGTTTTGGTAAAAATCATATTTTAAGATTTCTTTTAGGATCTCTTGTATTCAAAGGCAACAAGAGAAATATGTAATGTTTAAGTCTCTAGGTAAAATCCCAGCCCACCAGTCAGCTGATACAAACTAGTGAACTTCAAAACTCATTGACCCTTGGGGAGAGGATGTAGCTCAAATGGTTGAGCGCCTGCTTCCCATGTATGAGGTCCTGGGTTCAATCCCCGGTACTTACTAAAAACAAAATAAACAAATGAAAAAAACCAGCACTCATTGGGAAGTGGATGTCGCTCAGTGGTTGAGCGCCTGCTTCCCTTGTATGAGGTCCTGGGTTTGAGCCCCAGTACCTCCTTTTAAAAAATCATTGGCTCTTAATTGTAACAAGATCCAAATTTTCCACATGAGGAAACAAACCTTGAGGTTCTCCCAGGTGCAAAGTAAATATATATCTACATACATTCTGTCAAGCATGATGGCATTAGCTCTTCAGCCAGAATAATTCTGAACAATAGGAATTGTTATGGCAAGATGTTACTAAAGCCAGAGTCAAGCTGTTCCTTGTATCTGTCTAGGAGGTTCATAGAAATGCTGCTTTCTTAAAGTAAGCCCAAAAATCTGGAGATGATTTTTATTGATTTAGTGCAGGAGCCTGTGGCTTGGGGCAGATCATGAAACACTGACTCCATCCTTGGATGCGTTTCACAGTCCCATTGCCCTTGGGGCAACCAAAATTGCATGATTGCTGGCCACAGCAAGGGAGACGGCGGGAATCTGCTCTCTAGACTATTTCAGGCAGAAGGAACCTGCTTCTATTTTTCGATAGTCTATTTGAGACTCCAAGGCCAATTGTGTTCCTCTGCTGGAGAAGCAGTAGCCCACTATCTGACGTTATGCTCTTCTAATATAGCAAATCCAGAATCTTCTGGGAGGGGAAGGAAAGAGGGCTTGTTATAAGGAGCAAACAACAAAGGGAAGGAGCAAAGGAGATAGGAGAGAAAGAGGGCAATTCCTCCTTGTCGAATTAAATTTCACTAGCTTCCTGTTTACTAAGACGTAGTCATCTATTTTGTTTTCTATTGAAATATAAGATATATAATATATATTCACCAATGTGCACAAATTCTAAGAGTACAGCTTGATGAAGTTCACGTAGGTCTACACCTGTGTAATCACTACTCGGATCAAGTAAAAGAAGATTGCCAGGACCTAAGGGGGCTCTCTCCCTCAACCCCCTTCCCAAGCAAAAACTTACTTATGTGCCCCCTCCCACACACAGATAATAGAAGTTAAAAAGTTAAAGTTAAAAGTTGTTGGCTTCTATGAGCACAGATTAATTTTGCCTATTCATGAAATTCATAAGAGTGGAATCGTATAAAATGTACTTTTTCCATATTGGCTTCTTTGGCTCAATATTATGTCTGTGAAAGTCATCCGTGTTATTATTGTGTATACTAGGAGTTTGTTCTTTTATATTTACGTGTAGCATGTCATTATATGAACATGTTATGATTTTTTCACCTATTTGTTTAGATTGTTTCCATGTTGGGACTATTATAAAAGGAAGTCGCTATAAACATTTTTGCTCTTGTCTTTTGGTCGACATATGCATTCATTTCTCTTGGGGATACATCTAGGAATGCAATTGCTGAATCTTAGAGTAGGCATCAGATTTAGCTTTAGGCAAAGCTGCTAAAGAAGTGTTTCAAAGTATTTGTATCAATTACACTCCCACCCTAAATGTATAAGGAAATCGGTTTTTCTTCATCTTCAACCACACTTGGAACTATCAATCTTTTAAATTATTCTGTTACTCTAATTTCAGTTTTATTTATAAGAGGAAATCTAGCAACATGTTTAAATGTGTAGACTCTTGAGCCCAGCTGCCTGAACTTGAATACTAAGTCTGTTACTTGCCACCTATGTTACCTTGACCAAGTTACTGTGCACCTCAGTTTTCTCAAATGCAAAATTTATAGCACTTAGAATAGCACATAGCAAGCCCCATGATAGTGTTAGGTGTTTTGTTTTGAAAAAATAATAAACTCATATGTTTCAAAATTCAGAAAAAAACCTCTCAATATTCTTCAGATTTTTAAAAAAGTCATTATTTAGGGGCTATTATTTGTTAAGTACTATGTGTTGTACATGGAGGGTGGGAGGTTGGGGGTTGGGGAAGAGATGTGATGAGATTAGGCTGCAGAGAGTAGCAAAAACCAGTTATGAGAGAATTTATTAAGTTAAGGAGTTCAGACTTCACCCCGAAGACAATGGAGACACATTACTTTAAGCCAAGTGGTGACATGAGAGGACTTGCATAATGGGATAGAGATGGAGAGAGCAAGAGCTGGCAGGATATTATTAGCTACCTCCTATAAAGTAGGCTAAACATGTTACATAGATTTTTCTCATTTAACCCTCCAAACTTCAGATGGAATCTCCTCATCATCATCTCCATTTTACATTATGAGTAGACTGAGGCCAAGAGAGGTACGTTACTTTCCCAGGATCACAGAATTAGCGAGAGGTCAAGCTGAGATTTGAGCCCAGTGTGCCTGGCCCCTAGGTGCTGGTGGTATTCAAGGCTGAGTCCTGACCATGTTCAAGGCCTCAAACTATGTGTACTACAAACAGGATTTTCAATGCCCTTCGCAACACTCTAGGGAAGGTATGGTCCTCATTTTACTGGTGAGAAAACTGAGCTTCTAATAGTGAAACCCTCTCCAATTCATGCAGCTAGAGGGGCAGAGCTGGAGTTCAAACCTGTGTCCTCCAGGATCTTTCTGTTTGCAGTTTGGTGTGGAGCTCAGAGGGAAAAAAACAAACAAACAAACAAACAAAAAAAAACAAGAAAGGGGAGAGTAGAGCTACCTTCTCTTCCCACTTTAGTCTAAAGCAGAGGTCAGCAAACTTTTCTGTAAAAGGCTACATATTTTAGATTTCTCAGGTCAAATATTCTCTGCTCAATTGCTCAGCTCTACTGTTTTTGCATGAAAGTAGCCACAGACAATATGTAAAGGAAAGGGTGTGGCTATGTTCCAAGAAAACTTTATCTAGGAGAAGAAGTGGAGGGCCAGATTTGGCCTTTGGGCCATACTTTACCAGCTCCTGATATAACATCTAAAGAACAAATCACCTTTCTCTCCCAAACAGTCATAACTTGGGTATAAAAATTAAATTCATTAACTCATCAGTTACTTACTATTATTTATTTAATCATTCTATTGTCGAATGTTTAGGTTCCTTTCATTTTTGTTTTTTGCCTAGATTTTCCTTAAATATACAATGCTGCTTCAAAAGTCTTTGCTTTCACAGTTTTTTTTTCTCTCCTTTAGAATTATGTCCTGGGGATCAATTCGCAGTATTGGGGTTACTAGTTAAAAGGTATGACGTATAAAACTATATTTTCACTGGAAGTATGCAGTGAGTCTTCTCATTCTCCCCACCCTTCCCTGCCCTACAATCCTGTACCCTGGTATTTATTATTATTTAGTCTCAAAAATTCTCCCCCAGGATTTTGGAATGAAGAAACAATGAAATATTAACCTTAATAAGTAAACTGTCACTGAGTAAATGAGTGGAAGAGACATGGTAGAGAAGAACATGCTCAGTGACAAGTGGCTCAAGTTTGGAATGAACACTAGGAACTTCTCCACTCACTCCCTCAGTCTCATCAGACATCTGGAATATCTTGAGTCCCAGCATTCTCCTTGAGAGTGCTGAAACAAACTCATATTCACAGCTGATTCTGCCATTTTCTGAGGAATCTCCTTGTAGCTTTTCTTTCCATGAACAAATTTAAACCCGAAGGAAACAGTTTCAAGTGCTTCTTTGATTTTCTCAACTTCTTGGAACAGGAAATGGGGCAGAAGAAAAATTATTTTGCCAATAAAGAAATACTTAACATCAGGTCTCAAGTAATGATGAAAAATAAATGTTATATTCTATGAAAGAAAAATATCTCAAAATGATTGAGATTATCCCTTGTACCTCAAGTCTTCCAAATCTACATCTTTCTCTCCATTCTCCCTTTCTTAAATAAGGCCCTCCTCTCATCAGACTATGATAGTAACTTCTTATATAGTTCCTTTGCCTTTGGACACTCCAAATCTAGTTATTCCCCCAAACCCAACCAAACTTTTCTTCTTAAAAATCTCGTTTGATAATGGCGTTCCTCTGCCTGAGAACTCTTCTGGCTCATCAGCGCCTGTAAGTCAGTCAGTGCCTCCAAAATTTAGCCCCGATCTACATTTTCCACTGTACTTCTCAGCCCTCCTCCTCAATCAACCTCAACACTTTCACAGAAATGTATGTCCAGTCTTCAACAAGTTCTGCTCTCATAAACGAATGTGTATGCAAGTGCATCACTCCAAAATAGATTTCCAACGAGCCACATAAGGGAGTTGTAGGTGGATTTGAAAAGCGTAAGTTTCCAGCTAAGCTCCAAACCACTTGAATCAGAATCCCTAGGGATAGGGATTAAGTTTTCTTGTTTAATAAGTTCTCCAGTTAATGCACGGATTCATTTGGTTTGGGAACACTGATATGCTGATCTATGTTTTTGAATGTTGTTTTACCACTTTTCTCCTAGCAATCTCCAGGTGATTCTTTAAAATCTCATTTAAATTTTACTTTCTTTGGGAAGACTGTCCTTCTACCTGAAACCTAAAATCATTACTTTCTTCCTCTGTCCTCTCACAGTGCTCTATCGTCACATTTTTACTATGCTATTTGCTGTACTTTGCTGCTCTATTCTTGTTCTTCTTTTCTCTATGAGAGCTCACTCCAACCTACCCTCTGTTTCAATAACAATATTGTTCAAAAGGAGTAATGGACAGATTCTCCTGAGGAGCTACCTCAGGACCATCTCCAATCTGGACACTATGGAGAAATCCTGAGAAGCTTAAGAGTGAGATCTTGCGAGTCTTCAGAGAAGCTATTCTCCATTCTCCTGCCTGGGTGGCCCTCTGGGCCCTGTGTCCACTTCTGTGATGGCACATAATACCATTTTACTGTACTTATATGATATCTTGGTTGACTCTCTGTGAAACATAAGCTTCTCAAGGGCAAGGTTTACATCTTCTAGACCTCTATCCCCATCACATACAAAAGTGCCATGCCTAATTCTACTGAATTTTTTTGTGTTTTATCATCTTGGGTCCTAATACCTTGAAGTCAGTATAACATAATAGTTAAGAGCATGGGCTTTGGATTCAGAAGCCTGGGTTCAAATCCCAGCACTGGGCAGTATGATCTTGAGCTAATTATTTAATCTACTGTGCCTCAGTTTCCTTTGGCAAAATTGAAATAATATTGTACTTATTGCATCAAGTGGTTGTGAGGGTTGAATAGGTATTCCATATAAAGTTCTTGGCATACAGAAAGCAGTGAATAAATTTAGCTGTTATTAACATTATGGATGGTGTTTTCTTCCTGAGTGGTTCCCCAAGTCTTCTTGGAGGCCAATTATAATTGGAATTATAATGTTATGCTCTTTTGCTATTTCTATCCATAGGCATCTGTCCTGTTCTGAAACATAGGATCCCAGAAAGATCCCAACACCAGCCCTCACCTACTTCTTTTGTTCTGCGCAGCCCCTAGAGTGCAGTTAAGTATAGCTGAGTTGGGACAAATGTGCTTTGTACAAAGCACTGTGTAGAAATATGATACTGCTATTCTTTCCTTGACTGGGCTTTAAATTCTTTCTTGGCAGAGACCATTCTGCCACACATACTCAACCAATTCCTCTTGACTTCAAGAACCTTGCAAACAATGAATGATAAGGTGCATTTGAGTTGAAATGATCAAGAAATCTCTTGCCCTCAAGTGTAAACTTCTCTGAAATATCATAGATCCTGCTGAGAAAATAAGAACTAACTTGAGATGAAGGATTAAGTGCTGCCCTTTGGTTGACTGAGGAAACCCTGCTTTATATCTGTCCAATGACTTGAAGCTGCTTCTAAAATAACTCTTCTTCAGAACACACATAATATGCTCTCTGCACAATTTTGAGGTTTGCATCTTTTTCTCACTGTGGTTTGAACAGTGACTTAAATTTTATCATGAGAGAAGATATTTAACCTTGCCATGAAAATAGTCCCCTGTCTATAAACAATGGGAATAAAATACATGTTTGGTTTTTTGCACGAAGATCAAGATGCAAAGGTCCTAGCTTGAACTTGGTCTTACATCCCAGGGGTGGGGGAGTGGGAAGGACTGCTAGGCAGAGCCTGGATCCCAAGGTAAAAAGAAATGACCCATAAGCCTTCGAATGAATACCCTTCTTGCACACATGTGAAACTTATTCCAAATGCCAATCATGGAGAAAATCTTCATTTGTACATTCAAGAAGACATTGTGGTCTAAAGCAAGTGTTGGTAAACATTTTCTATAAAGGACAAGATAGTACCTATTTTAGGCTTTGCAGGTCATATGGTCTCAGCACTCTTACTGTAGTTGTGGTGTGAAAGTAGTCCCGGACAACATGTAAATGAAGGAATATAGCTGTCTCCCAATAAAACCTTTTTCTACAAAAACAGGCAGAGATTCAGATTTGGCCTATGGGTCGTAGTTTCCAACTTCTGGTCTAGAACAAATGGCTGAAGTTTGAGGAAAGTTAATACATTTGAGGATATATGCAATTACTTTCAAATCAGGGACAAACCTATGTTTTTATCTCCATTGGTAACTGGTCTTTCTGGCATCCTATGATCTAGCCATACTAGCTATTTTGGGATCATACTACCTAAAAGGATTAATTATAACTGCTATTTTTGTGCTTCTCCTATATACCAAAGACTTCATGCACACATTTTACTCATTGAATAAATAATATCACACTTATTCCTAACAGTATGATGGATAGTGTTTTAGTTTGCTAGGTTGCAGAAAGTAGATACCATGAAATGGGTTGTCTTAAAAAATGGTAATTTATTAGCTTACAGTTTTGAAGCTGAGAAAATGTCCAAATCAATGCATCATCAAGGCGATGCTTTATTCCCAAAAGCCTGGCTGCTGGCAATCCTTGACTCCTCTGCTATATCACAAGGCACCTGGCGATGTCTGTTGATCTTCTCTTCTCTTCCAGGTTTGTTTTAGCTTCTTGCAACTGTGGCTTTCTCTCTCTCTCTCTCCATTCCATTTTATTTATTTATTTTTTGAGGTCCCGGGGCCAGGGATTGTGGTTAACCACTGAGCCATATTGGCTCTTCTGAGTTGTTTTCTTTGCTTGTTTGCTTGGTTTTTGTTTGTTTATCTGTTCTTTGTTTTGTTTTATTTTAGGAGGCACTGGGAACCAAACCCAGGACCTACCATATGGGAAGGAAGTTTTCAACTGCTTGAGCCACATCTGCTCCCCATTTTTTTTTTCATTCCATTTATAAAGGACTCCAGTAAGAGGATTAAGACCCATTCTGCATGATGTGGGCCACATCTTAACAGGAGTAGCCTCATCACAAGATCTTACTTACCTTGGGTTTACTCCCTCAGGAATGGATTAAATCTAAGAACATGCTTTTCTGGGGGGTACATACAGCTTCAAACCACAGCAGACACCATCCTCATTTTACAGTTGAGGAAATCAAGCCCCACGGATATTGAGCAATTTTTACAACATAAAATAATTAGTGTGCCTGGCACTGATTATTTCCTCCTTAATATCCATGAACTTTTTCTTCCTACTAAGAGAATCTAAGTTTTATTCAGGGAAGTTATTGCACCTAGTTAGAAATGCTCATTCTTCAGATGCCCTTGAAACAAGAGGTCATCGTGTGTGTCATAGTTCTAGTCATGAGATGGAAAGAGAAGTCTACTGGCTGAGGCTTCTGGAAAAACAAACAAATTAAGCAACAATTGTTTTCCTGATACAAGGGTATAGACTCAGTAGTTATACGCCCATTCCCTTTGCTTCCACCTTCTGCATCCTAGAGAGCAAATATGATGCCTGCAAGTGGGACAACAATTGTATGACCATATCGGTGGAAACCACATGTTAAATGGAAGAGTCAAGAGGCAGTTCAATCAGTTTAAAACACCTCCCTCTCTCTCTGCTTCTTTCCTTTCTTCCTCTATTTTGCTCTTCTGTTTTTAGAGAAGAGAGGAAAAAACAGAGGAGGAGGACTAGGGGAAGCAGAGCTGTAGAAGAATCAATCATTACAGAATAAATCATTAAATTAAGAATTAAAGGAGAAACCAAGTTACTGAGAGAGTCTCAAGGTGCCTTTCACTTGCTCATCACGTATTTGGTAAATTTAGGCCATAGAGAGGAACCAGAGAACATGGACTCTGATGACAAACTTGTTTCAAAACTCAGTTCCACCAATTAATACATGTATTAACTTGAGAAATTACTTATTCCATGTATTAACTCATAATCTTACACATAAAAAGGATGATTATAAGGATATTCTGAAGCTTAAATGAATTAATGTATGTAAAATACTTGGAAAAGTGCTTGGCACTCAATGCCATATAAGTGTCAGCTATATTATTAGTCTTAATATTAATATCTTCTAGGGTCATTGCATGGTTAAGAGAAGATATTTTATGGAAAAATTTGCTGGGGGGATTGTAAACTTTAGTCAATAAGACACCACTTTTTTATTCTACTCACCCTATCCTTCACTCATGGCTACTCTTTGGCTGTTGGATTTAAAGAACAAAGGAATAGATGAGTGCATTGACATTTTCTAGTACTGCTGATCACTTTGTTCATTCACTTCACACACCTGACAAATACTTGCACAGAGCCAAATAGATTGACTATTTAGTATATGCCAGACATTTTGATTTACATTTCCTATCTCATTTCATCTTTAGAAAGTGAAGGAAGAATTGTTTTCACTGCTTCAGTGATGAGGAAACTGAGTCTCAGAAAGGTAAAAGATCTTGTCCAAGATCTGTTCTATATGGCAGAATTAGAATTTCACCCCAGGTCTTTTGGGTGAACTTTAGAGCCAGTGCTCTTTGGCACATAATGCCCTGAGCATGATTCTTAGGGTTCCAGTTCTCTAGATGTTTCTATGTATAAACTGAAGGCGTCAATGATCTAGAAATAGACCATCAGTGGATGCCATCTGTAGCATTGTGCCCCCATGAGCAAAGCTCAGTTCCAGTCAAGAAATTCCAAACCTGCAAACTCATTAACTCCTCTCATCCAATCCTAGCCACACCCCTAGAACTGCTTCCATAGAGCTCCATCTAGTGCCCTGGGGCAGGGCAATTCAGCAGTGATGGGGGATTAAAGAAGGGTCAGGATTCTCTTGGTAGATGGTTCCCCACCAAGACTTCTAGGTGATGCTCAATGCCAGATGGCTACATTGAAGAACAAGGGTCATCTGGGAGGAAGGTGGGTGTGACTGTACCTCTCTCTTGATGATCCTAAATTTTCTCCCCAAAACTGAAGGAAAACAATATCTATTAAAATTACATTCTGTTACCCAAATCTTCTCTTTTTTTCCAACATCTCCTCTCTTTTTATCTTTTCTGTGCCTTTGCTTATGTTGTCCCCTCTTCCTGAGATTCTTTGGACCTCAAGATGGTGCTAAATGGTGCTACTCTGTGCTCATGGGCACTCCCTGCTTCCCCTATCATTACTTACCATTTACTATTAGAATTACCTGCTTATGTATCATTCTTGCCCATTAAATTGTAATTTCTTAAAGGACAAGACTTGGTCCCATTAATTTCCCCCAATTTTTCCTTTAGAAAAATTTCAAATCTATAAAATAGTTTAGTGAAGATCCTCTTTATTGTTGTACCACCAGCATTATCACAGTGTCCAAAATATATTAGGTACTCACTAAATGAACTGAATGAGAATTATAGCCTTTTATATCTAGAAGGTGGCTTAGAGACAGAATCTAATACTTCTCCTCACACAGATGTAGAAATTGAGGCCCAGAGAATTGATGAGCTTTACCCTTTCCATGGCTCAATATTGGTTTGGGATAATAGGAAGACTGATATGTTAAAAGAACCTTGATCCTCTATTTTCCTCACCATAAACCTTTATTATAAGACAGAGGATGTGAAGGGCTAATTAACACACTTATTATATGGACTGGCAATCAAGAGGTATTTTTCTTCTGAGTAGCTGTTTGACTTTGAGAAAAACTCCTTATCCTCTCTGTGTACCTGGTTCCCAATAAATAGGCATGCTATTATATGTCTTGCTGCTTCACGGCTTTTTTGTGGGAATGCAGATTAAAAATGTATGTTAAAGTGCATGAACAAATTTAAAACATAATAGAAGCTTGCTGTAAGTATTAACATGCTTTTATTATTATGTTACTTTAATTTAATAAAAGCAAATAAATTAAAAAGCAGCAGACTATGGGAAAAATTAAGCCAAAATAACCATTTCCTTTTGCAAACCATGGTGTTTCTCTTTTACCTGGAACTCAGTGCTAAAGATCCGGAAGGCAGTCAATAAATAATAATTGATTGATTGGTTGGTTGATGCCATAGCCAGCTGCCCACATTATGAATCAGCAGCAATGTTTTTCGACTCACTTGTCCCCTCTGGACCTGACTTGGCCATATCCTAAATAAAGCATTTTCATAGTACAATAAATCCCTGCAATGCCTGCCCAACTTTATGACTTTTGGGGACTGACAATACCAAGAACATAATGGAAACTCTAGTTAAAAAGATATTTCATGTCCCATGATCAAGGACTTTGTTTCTTGTTGGGGACCATTGCGTGCCAGGAGCTATGTTCCAAACAGGAAATCGTTTTCTGTGGTAGATGACATGGCTTTGCCACAGAACTCAGGGCTCTGTGCTGAGATTCTCTACTGATATTTTCCAGTCTCCACATGGAATTTTTATCTACCACTGTTACCCCCAACACCATTGAATTTGCCCAGTCGTATGACCCAAGAGGCAGTAACACTTGCACCACAGCCTGAACCTGATGCAGAGTCATCTTTACTCTGAGAAACATAAAACTTGCATCCTTCCTAAATCATCAGATAAACCAGGTGTTCTTAGCCTTTTTTGTTCCATGGACCCCTTTGCCAGTTGGGTGATAACCACGGACCGCTTCTCAGAATATAGTGGCAGATAGTTTTATGACACTTAACATTGGCATGTTTTTAAATTAAATTTTAGGTTTATTCAAAATTAATTCAAGCTCACAGGCCACCTGAAATCTTTCCATGGACTCCTTGGTTCTTAAGAACCCCTGGATAAACAGATCAGAGCAATAGTTATAAATTATGGTATATGATGATTCCAGTCTCTAAAAGGGCTTATCAAGGCTCTTCTTCTTTAAGTAGCAAAAGGAGATACCAGTGCAATAATTAGTCATTACCTTGCAAGGTATATCTGAGCATGCCACAATTACTGGATCCCTAAAATCTTCATTGACATGACAGAATCATGGGTTTTGGGTAGGTTTTGCCTCTTATCCTTTGATTCACATGTGTCTCTCCAGGAGTTTTTTCCTACTCACCAGATCTGATTAAAATACCAGGGGGCCGGCTGTAGCTCAATTGGTAGAGCGCCGGTTTACCACGTGGGAGGCCCCGGGTTCGGGTCCTGGGGCCTCCTTGAGCGGACAGACTGCCTTGAGAAGGCAAGCCGCCATGGCAGAGCAAAGCTGCCATGGGCAGGGCAAGCCCTCGTGAGCAGGACAAGCCACCCGCGAGCAGACAAGGGCGCCACACAACGAGCTGACTCAGCAGATCGCCGCAATGGGGGGGGAGACGAGCAGACACAGAAGAACGCAAAAATCAACACAGCAAGAACAAGCAGAAAGGGGGGTGGATATATAATAATAATAAAAAACATACCATCATTATGGTGGACCAGTATTTTGTGGAAGTGTTCAGATGACCAAAGTTCCTTTGACATACACTACAACAGAGAATGGGAGCTTTAACTTAACTTTGATGTAAGACAATAAGTATTCACTGTCTCAGTTTGAGGAAAATATAAACTATCTTTGATTTTCTTTCCAGATAAGTATTGAAAAGAACACATTATCCAGATTTATAGTTGCATGCCAAGAGGCTGGATTTTGTTCCAGTAAAACTATCAATAAGTAAGCAGAAGCTATTGGAGCTACAACTTGGTTCAGTTTATGGTAGTTCATCTCCACCCACCATAATCCATCTTTTTTCCACAGAGCCAGAATGTTTAATTAACTTGGGATATGATGAAGTTATAATCCCTACTTGTGTCATGTCTTTGAGAATGCCAATAATCTCTGGTATTCTATCTGAAATACAGGAACGCTTCTGATTTGCTATCTTAGCCTCTCATTCATGGTGGATTTTATCATAGGGAACCACTGTGAGGGTTCTGACACCTGCTAAATATAAGCATCCTGATTATGCATTCAGGTGAGGTAAATGATCACAAGGTTGATATAAGGGCCTGTTGTATCCACTCTGGAATAGACTTGGATCAAGACACCATGTATCGGGGCCGGATGGATAGCCCAGTGGATAGGGCGCCGGCATACCACATGGGAGGCCCCGGGTTTGTTTCCCGGGGACCTCTCCTAGCGGGCAGACCGCCTTGAGAATGGCAAGCCGCCATGGGCGGGCCAGAGCCGCCGTGGGCAGGGCAAAAAGCTGCCACGGACAGGGCAAAAGCCGCCACGGGCAGGGCAGGTCGCCCGCGAATGGAGCGCAGCCAGCCACCCGCGAACTGAAGCAGAGCTGGCCATGAATGAAAGCAGAAGCTGCCCACAAGCGGGGAAAGCCGCGCTTGCGCAGTGACCGGCCTCGGCGCATCGCCACAGCAGGGGGGAGGGGAGATATGTAATAAAATAAATCTTTAAAAAAAAAAAAAAAAAGACCCATGTATCATCTGGTCTCCACAGGCTCACACCCTGACAAGGGACCATCATGGCACTTAGGTCCCCTGAGATTAATATCTGTTCATCCTCTGTATTCAGCACTTCTTTAAGGTTCTGGATGTTTCCCTTTCTCCTCTTAATTGTCTGTGTGTCCCTTTGGAAAGGGAGGAATGCTGCTGTATATACCTGCTGTGCTGTTACAAGTTCCTCCCTCAAGAGAAAGTGACCTCCCTTTCATTTAATGAGCTTGTCTATGAACTGGCTCAGGTCATGAAACTGGGGGAAGACAGTGATTTCTCCATTGTAGATGATCTGATATCATTCCCTCTTTTATTTATATATATATATATATATTTTTAATTTTTTTAAAAAGATACTTACATTACATAAACGTTACATGAAAAATATAGGGGATTCCCATATGCCCCGCTCCTCACACCTCCCACATTTTCCCACATTAACAACATCCTTCATTAATGTGGTACATTTGTTACAATTGATGAACCCATTTTGGAGCATTGCCACTAAGCATGGATTATAGTTTACCTTGTAGTTTACACTTACTTAAGTAAAGCATCACCATGGCTAATTGCTCATCTACCTAACCCCTAGAATCATCACTGTCTTTAGCCTCTGCTGCAGTTGCCAGGACCCCGGGTTGCCATTCTGGGCTTTTGCTCCTAAAGATATTTACATTTACCTTACTTGTGGGGGTGAAGTGCAACCATTTGGCCTCTGGCGATTCTGAAATCCTATCCTCTGCATTTACACTAGATATGTCACTATCATAGTGCCATCATCTCCATAAACCTTGTATATAGAAGACAGTTTCCTCTTAGCTTCTCAGTGATGCTAGTGACTAAGTAGTGCATGTCTTATCAGTTTAAAAAAGGAAGTTTCCTATAGCCTTACCTGAGGGACAAAGTTAATTTGTATGTTTTCTGATCTTATAAGATTCTAACATCACCTCCTCTCTGAGCCTTTGGCCCTTTCCTCAATACTCTGTCAAAACAGGTCCAGCATCACCATTTCATTTACTGTAGCCTTCCATTTCTCCACCTTCAAAGAGCCACTCCATTAAGTGTACTAGGATTGGTTTTGCGTGTCCTTGCCAGAAAGAAAATCCTGAGTCATGGGAAAGCACCTCCTTGCCAACCAGTCCAATATTCTAGGTGTCTTGATCCAGCAGCCTCAAAAGCAATTCCCAAACATGTTTCCCTATTTGCTGCTAATGCATGAAACTACATTTTTATGGATAATACTTTTCCTCCTGAATTAGAGATAGCAATTCCTCAATAGAGGCATTTCAAGACTTGACCCTAATTATTTGTCTACGAGTATCAGTGATAAATGAAGGAAGTCCAGGAAGATGGAGGCAGACCTGAAAAAGACCAGCACCGTTTTCAGAGTCATTTATCTCCAGTCTGGTCTTTGTATAATGTACCGGGAAGGAGAGGCCGCTGTCCTCTAGCACTAGGCAGGAACTATTTGTGCTGGCCCAGAGGGGTCAGGAAAATCTGGGGGTTTTAGGTTCTCAAAGCACGTCCATCCAGATGCCATCTTTCCATGTCACTACATCCTTATTAGAGCCATGACTTTATAATAGAATACTTCCTGTGGCTTTGAAATCAGTCTTTAATTTAAATCTGCTACTCTCACAACCAGAGGCTGATATTCAACAGGAATCTGCCCTTGGGCTGCAGGACATGACAGTCTATTTAAACACCACCACAGATATCTCTTGGATTTCATGTCATGCCCTGAGTTAGCTGTAGTCGGTTGAACAGCAGCCCGCATAGGACATATATACCCGGAATCTCAGAATGTAACTTTATTTGGAATAAGGGTCTTTGCATATGTAATTAAGGTAAGGACCTC
>PVKH010004662.1:0-17577 GCA_004027955.1 Chaetophractus vellerosus | reverse complement strand
CTCCACTTTTCATGGGTGACTTTGCCATGCCCGTGGGGACTCTGCCCTGCCCGTGGGGGCTTTTTGCCTTGCCCACGGCGGCTTGCCTTTCTCAAGGCCGTCTGCCCGCTCGGAGAGGTCCCCGGGAACCGAACCCGGGGCCTCCCATGTGGTACCCCAGCGCGCTCTTTATCCACTGAGCTATCTAGCCAGGTCCCCAATTGCACTTTAAAGTCATAATTAAATACTAAATGGAGTGTTCCATGTGTTACTTAATTTTTTTTTCTTACTTGAATTTCTTAGGTACAATGTTAGCTGTTCCAAAAAATTTGCACTTAGTCGTTGGAATCGTAAGCCTGATAATCAGAGTCTTGGGCATCGTGGTCGTCGTCCAAGTGGCCCTGATGGGGCAGCAAGAGAACATATCCTTAGGCAGGTCTGTAGAAACCTTGCTTCAATGTACAATACCCTTTTCAGAAATGCAAGGAAAGTGCAATGCTGTATTTTACTTGTACTACATTTTCCAGCTTCCAATTACTTATCCATCTGCAGAAGAAGACTTGGCTTCTCATGAAGATTCCGTGCCATCTGCTATGACAACTCGTCTGCGCAGGCAGAGTGAGCGGGAAAGAGAACGTGAGCTTCGGGATATGAGAATTAGGAAAATGCCTGAGAACAGTGACTTGCTCCCAGTTGCACAAACAGAGCCATCAATATGGACAGTTGATGATGTCTGGGCCTTCATCCATTCTTTGCCTGGTATGTAATTTACCACTTTGTCCTTAATAGTTTTCTTGTGCATTCACGTGCAGGAATGACGTAGATCCATTCACATCTATTGCACACAAGGGCTAGAGAAGTACTGTGTATATGTATTAATTAAATGGCATTTGTTATTGAAATGTGATCTGTTTCCTCTTGCTTATTCCCTCAGCACAACTGGGTATTTTCTCATACCCCCCAAGTCGATAAAAACTGACTAGTCCTGCTTCTGCTGTGACACCTCAGCCGGTGAAGATATTAAAGGTGCTCTCTTCTCTTCAGTCTGATTTCTCTTGAGAGGTCAGTAGAGAGGTTGAATCAGACACTTCTTCCCTTCTGCTCTTCTATTCTTCTATTCTATTCCCTCCTTATTTCCTAATTTAACCTTTTTTTTTTTAATGAATTGAGAGACTTTTTTTCCCTTACATTTTTAAAAGATAATCTAAACCTTTTAGAATATGGTAAAATTTTGTTTTTGTTTTTTTAAACCAAGCTGGTTCTTTTTAAGGAAGCTGCATTCTCCGTTTCTTTATAATAATTAAACATCAAGAACACTTCTGAAATTTTATTTTTTTAAGTAGACAGCTGAAATTCCATTATGATATTCCATTCCAGTGTTGAGGGTAACTTTCTTATTTTTGTTTCCCTGCTCTAACTCTCATTTTGGTATTCTTTCCATCAACTTAAGTCTTTATGTTCTTTATCTTTTTTCTTTAATGCAACAGTAATCTTTTATATCCACTTTCTCCAAAGTGCTGGCTACTAAAGACAGCTGTGCTTTTGCTCATGATGAGACCCACACTGGTTATATGTACTAGGGCAATATGTATTTTTAAATCAGCAAATCTTATTCGCTTTGAACTTATGGATATGGAAATCAAGTAGATTTTTAAAAATTTATTCCATTTGGTTTTATTGTGAATCATACTGTTTTTCTTGACATGAGCTTTTCAGAAGAAAACATCCTATTTGAACTTCTTTACCAGACTTACTAAATTAATCCAGCTATTATTGCTAATTAATCTTTTTTTGAAGGTGACCAATAGCTAATGTGCTATGCTAGTGAAGAAAATATATTCAGAAATATGACTGCTTTTTAAAATAAGTGTGTCAGACACCTTACTTTATATATAGAACTCTTAAGAATTTTTTTTTAAGGAGGTACCAGGGATTGAACCCAGGACCTTGTACATGGGAAGCAGGCACTCAACCACTTTAGTTACATCCGCTCCCCTAAGAAATTTTGTTAAATTATTTTATTAGTAGCTTGTTTTAGAAATGTTGTTTTACAAGATACGGTCACTTTCAAAGAAAGATGGAATTGTTTAAGTGAGGATACATTTTTCTTGGGAAGATTTTTAAGCTCACAACCAAGAATTAGGGTCTGAGTTAAGTGCTAGTGATGTGTGCTCAGAATCTGCTTTTAAAACGAATGTATTAGAGGATAGTGAGTCTTCACTGGTTGTGGTTTTAATATTTAATGAAACCAATTTTGATTTTTAGACCAGTATAGATATCTTTAGAATTAACATTGTGACTGGGCTTTGATTCTGTCATCTTCAGAAGTAGTCTCAATCTTCTAAAGGAGGTGTGTGATCTGTTTGTGAACCTGTTTTCTTATTTGGGGGAAAATATTGCTTTTCTTTTTTGTGGTATGTATTGGTTTATTCTGCGGAAAGTAGTTGCCAGAATAATTAGCAAATAATAGATATTCTGATTCTTGTATCCCTTAGCATACTTTTTAGGATTAATTTTCTAATTTTCCCCAGCATCCATTTGTCTTGAGACTATTCTTGGCTGCTTTATTAGAACATGGGCTAACACTTTTTTTTCATTCTTTCTTCATTTTTTTTTTAAAGCTGCCTTGTTGCTTGTAATTTGAGATATTTGTATTTTTGAGTCCAACTAGACAATGTTGTTGCCAGTTGTTTAGAGATTAAATATCATTAAAGGAGATAGCTTTATAATTTAGAATTGCTTTACTGTTTAACAGTCTGCTTAATATAACCCTGCTTTTCTTTTAGTGATTAAATGGCAGTATTTCCAAACCACTTTGATAGTAGGCCCAATAACAAGCTTAGTTGTGATCAGTTATATCTTGTGTCTTAAAGATTTTTGCTGAACAATGCCTATAGTTTAAGATAAATCTGATACCAGAAAATACTTTTATCTTCATTTCTTAATATTCCTCTGGCTTTTGTAAGTTTCCTTTTGAGCTGCTTTCTGCTTATTCTGGGTTGTTTTTTACCCTGAGAAGTCATCATCTTCTCCAAACTTTTCTCACTGAACAAGTCTGTAAATTTTATAATCTCTTTTGTGTTTTGTTTCTTTCCAGTTAAGGATAGGCTTCCCTCTTTGACCAGGCACCTATATTTACTCCTACATTTTTCTCTTTTCTTTGAATAATGCCATCTTGTGAACTATTCTGTAGGGAACTATGTTAGAGTTTATGTGTAATATACATCTGAGTCTCAGAGCTGTTACCAGAGTGAAAAATCTTCTTCTAATTTTTTGTGCATTAGAGGGATCTCTACAGGAATAATTAATCTTATTTTCAACTAACTAGCTTATCTCCTTTAACTCTTTCTTGATAACAGTGAACTCCTTTTGCAAAGATCACATTATTCTGTATTTATTGATCTGTGAATCTGAAG
This sequence comes from Chaetophractus vellerosus, assembly GCA_004027955.1. Lineage (NCBI taxonomy): Eukaryota > Metazoa > Chordata > Mammalia > Cingulata > Chlamyphoridae > Chaetophractus > Chaetophractus vellerosus. The sequence goes on along the minus strand of PVKH010004662.1, from coordinate 14,182 downwards.
TAGATTTGGTTTCTCTGTAGGCATATAAAGTAGGATTCGCCTCAAAAATATAACTAAAATATTACTGTTTTTTTGTAATACTAATTTTGGAACTTCCTTTATTCTGTACTATTTAGGGACAGGTGGTATCTTTTCATCATCCTTAACTGAGGTCAGTTTTTGTGTGAGATGTGTTTGTTTTGGATGTGTTCAGCTGGAAAAAATGACTCTGGACACTTGCAGGGTTCTCTTGGAACTCATATGCAGAGGGCCATACCCATACTGATGGCTGTGCTGCACTTGCTTCTGCTGCATTAAAAGCCACCTGAGCTGAAAGGTTGCTTCAGACGGTTTGTAGTTTTGTACATATCCTCAGGACTCCAGCCATTTGGCAGAAATAAATGCTAATGTCAGAAATTCACAGAACATTACTAGTTTAGTATCCTTGAGCACCTAATTTTTTTTTTTTTTCCCCTCTAATGAATTTCTGGAAGCATACTTGCTTCTGCTTTGTTTTTGTTGTTGTTTGGCCACTTTATTTTCTCATTTCTATACTAATATAACTACCCTTTTCTGTGATTAGCTTTAGAAAGTTGTGGTCTAAAATTTCAAAGATAATATATTCTAATTTGATCATGTCCACCTACAAGAACACATTTAAAGAGAGATCTCATCATACAGAGAAACAATAACATGCTATGTATTTTCCTTATGGAGACACCTTGTTTCTATTCCCAAATGTAGCTCTTTATGGTCCTCATTACTTCTCATTGCTCCTGTTTTCTGAATCTTAGTAAGTCCTACCCTATCTTTCTCTCTCTTTTTTTCTTTTCTGTGTTCTTGTAAGTAAGACTGAAGAGAGAAGAATATTAGTTCTTTCATAAAAAGAAGGATGAAGTCACAACTAGATGCAAGATTAGTCAGTTTTGTCTGCCCAGTTTTGTTGAGAGCTACCTCTGGGAAAAGAAAAGGGGCTTTTCTATGGTGAGTAATCCCATTTTAACTAGTTTCTTTTATGTGGTAAATGAAGCAGAAACCATGAAAATTTTGTAAAAGTTACCAAAATATCAATTTTTTAAAAGTGAGAAATTATTAACATAGAGAAATTGAAGAGCTGGCTGCTATGCAGGAAACCAGAAAGATACAACCAACAGAAGAGATGGGGAAACAAATACCAAGAGAAAAGATGGTCACACAACTGAACTCTGGGAAAAAAACGTTTGTATTCCCCTTACAGATAGCTCTTCTATAGTAGATTCTATTTTTGTTCATTGTTTGTTCATTTGTTTATTCAATCCTTTATTTATTGAAAAATATATGTATTTAGCACCAACTACTTTCTTCTTGGTACAGGTGGTACAGGGAGATGTCATTATACTTATATAAGCAAAAGGATGATATATTTAAAGTAGAAGGTATAATCATTCTAACAAAGTTGTAGTATCCAGAGGTATAATGTAACATTTTCATTTTTCATTATTATTTTTTTTACATTTAGATTAGTTTTTTTATTAGAGAAGTTGTAGGTTGACAGAAAATGGAGAAGGTGGAGTTCACATACATCCCTCCCCCTTGCCTTTTTTTGTGTGTTTTCCCTAAGAATATTCATTTGAATAAGAAAGATATTAGACTGTTAGTTTTTATTCTTAAATTCATTTCATAATTTTATTCTCTTATAAAAAAGCTTCCATATTTTTGCATTCTTTCCTCTTTTGGCTCTTAATTCATTGACCTCCCTACTGGTTTCTTTACCCTTCATGGGGAAGTTTATTGAGTAACCGTGACATGCAGAATTTGGTAGACAATATAAACATTTGGGTTTGGGTGGCTGCTAACATTGTTAGCTGCTAAAATACCTAGTTTAGACTAAGAGCTATTTGGTTATTTGACAAGAGATTAGTCAGCAAGCACATAATTTCAGTGAGAATTTTTCTTATCAGAAGTTGAGATGAGTCTAATTCCTGCCAGTGAACATGAGTGATATTAAGATTTTAAGTTTAAATTGCAAGTTGAGCAGTATAATACACTTCAGCAACATTGCAACAGATAGTTGGTACAATCTTGATGGATTTTTTCTATCCTGAGTGAAGAATAAAAATGTTTCAGATGTGCTTGGCAATTGAAGGTCATAAATTAGAATAAGGTGTGAATGATAATGAACGTGGTAATCTGGTACTTGAGAAAATATTTCTAGATTGTTTACTAAATGGAAAAATATTTTATTTCATTCTTTTCTACTTATATGTGACATATTATACAAAGATAAGTCGAGGTATTATAATTAATTCATACCTACTATATGTTGTAGCATGCTTTGAGGCGACACCATAGTCCTTTTCATGAAGGAGACATTATGTCCAGACTGATCACTGTGTATATTTTACCTGACTTTTAGTGACTAGTTCTATAATAATATTTTTAGAAAAAGAATTTAAGAAAATTACTTTACCTGGATTTCAAGTTAATCCTTATTTTCAGAATGCCAACAAATACTCTCTTCTTCAGGAGTGAACCCAAGACTACCATAAATACATTTCATTTATTCCTCAGCCTATACTCAGACCCAGTGAAAGCCTAATTGTGACTTTTAAGAGTAACATCTAATTGTTGTGTATTACTTCTAACTTCTTTCCTCTGATTGAATTCTAGGATGCCAGGATATCGCAGATGAGTTCAGAGCACAGGAGATTGATGGACAGGCCCTACTCTTGCTAAAAGAAGACCACCTCATGAGTGCAATGAATATCAAGCTAGGCCCGGCCCTAAAGATCTGTGCACGCATTAACTCTTTGAAGGAATCTTAACAGGAACATGAATAAAACAGCAAATTTACTCTAGACTCGTAAGGTAAAGGCCCAGGTCTACCTAGAATATTACACTTATTATGGTGGGTAGCCAAGCACATTGAGATCTCTGCAACAAATGTTGACAGCATTTCTTCTACAGATATAATAATTCATCATACAGTTTCATAATTTGCCAACATTGGTGAAATTAATTTTACAGGTTACAATGCAACACTGAAAGACTTGTTATAGAGGGTCATAATATTTTTCAAACTTTTTTAAAGGCAATGTTTATCATTAATATAAAGAATCCTTTTAAAAGTAATTATTTACATTTCTCCTCTTTTGATTGTTTTCTTATACATTTTTGTACCCTATTTACTTAGTTTTTCTAAAGATTGTCATAAGAGATATTATGAATAATTCAGGAGTCCAGTGACTAGAATTGTATGCAATATGAGTATACATTTTTAAAAACATGTCCTTTAGACAAATGTTTTGTCTATACATGGGATTGCATTCTAGCATGAACAATACTGATCAGGAAAGTCAGAAGAGTTAGTTTCTCTTCTATACCTGACCAAAACTTTGATTTGACTGGAAAAAATTAGGCTTTGCTGTTTTTGTACATGTAGAGCAGTGATTCGCAGTGGTTGGGTGGGTGGGAAGAGATCTGCTCCCCAGGGGACACTTAGTTTAGAGAAATTCTGACGGTCACAGCTGGGGGTGGGGAGTTGCTACTGGCATCTAGTGAGTAGAGGGCAGGGATGTTGCTAAATATCCCACCGTGCACAGGACCATCCCCCCACCCCATAACAAAGAATTATCTGACCAAAAGGTCAGTAATGCCAAGGTTGAGAAACCCTCATGTAGAAGGAGGCTTGTGAAGTGTTGCTTTTTACACCCAAGGGGACATTTTGAAAACATGATGGATAAAGAGGAACATATATAATGGAATACTCAGATAACATTAATGTTCTGCTAAAGTATTTTATCCAGTTTTGTCAGCATACTAGGAAAAGAAAAATCACCTCCATTAAATTGGCTTATAAAAATAAGGACTTTAGCATAAAATGCCTTGACTCTCAGAAAATACTGACTTATCTTTCATATCTCTGTACTCTTCTTTACTGATGAAGGCATAAATATGATTATACCTCATGAACCAGTGCACAATCTTTGCTGGCAAGAAATAGTTTGTAAATGTATGTGGTTGCTCTTTGAATTTTTCCATTGTTGAACATGCTGGGTCTAACTAGGGTGTACATTCATTTTTCTTTTACTAAACCCTTGCATGTTTCCTGCAAAGCACTTACTCTTGAATAACTGGATATAATTTTGTGTATACAGTCTTTAGCAGGGGAAATTAAAGCAAAACCTTTAACTGAACAAAGTTAGTGTTCTGTAGAATTAGGACACTGAAACAACATTTGTGGGAGCCCTGAGAGCTTTCCAGTCCTGGACATCAAAAATTTTGAGATTAGGCAGGTTTTGTCTTAATTTTTCTTTTATCTTGGCCACATTATTAAGATATTTTAATAGTTGAAGGAACATACACAGATATTTGGCAGAAGCTTAGTAAATGGGGGTGGGGGGAAGTGTGTACATGAGTTTCAGTAGTTTCCACTGCTCTTTTCAGAAAGATTGTGTTGAGCTAGTAGAAGACTAAAGAGGTCACTAAAGACTTCAGGTATTTATCTTTTGGCTTTGGGTACATTAGAGAATGTTGATTATTTTTATACAGAGATACAGCGGGTAATTTTTTTAATCTTTTAGATGCCTCTTGTTTGAATGTATGCTTTGTGAGATTCTTTTGTGTAGTAATGTTTAAAAAAAAAAAGGTTTACTGATAGTTACGTGTAGGATTAGAATGTGTTATTTAGTGTAAGGCTCATGTTCCAGACCTACAATAGCTTGTAGTCTATGTTACACATATCTTTACATCCCATGTTAAATTATTAAAGTTTTAAGGAAAGGTAGATACTCTTTAGTCCATTTTTGTTTAGCAGTTAATCATTGTGACAGAGTTGCCATATGCTTGACCTTCCCCTCATCATCTTGTCAATTTCAGAACACGGATATAGGCTAAGCAGGAGTAGGAGATGGCCCACTGTAAAGGGGAGCAGGGTGCAGAGGAAAATCTCCCTGGATTTAAAACTTTAAGATAGGTAATCCACAAACAGTACAAAATTGGACTCCCTTACCAATAATTATCGCCTATATTATCTGTGGCTTTAAGGTATTAACTTTGAACTGTGTTGTAGGTTCTCCTTTTACTTACTCCCTCTTATCAGTCCTTATGTACTTACTGAAAGCCCCTGTGCCTAGCCTAGCATTTATATCCAAGAGAGGCTTATAAGAGGGGTTTCCATTTGAGAACATTTTATAATCTATAATCTTAAAGATAGTAGTCCAAGTCTTCTGTTGTCCCCATTCCAAACATTCCCAGAAAATATACTTTTTTTTTTTTTTTTTGGCTCATTTGCTTTCTTCAACTGGTAGGGTTTCTCATTGAAGCAGCTGTTTTTCCCTGAATGAGTTAACTGTCCTAATTTGAAAGCTTCAATTATATGTAATGAATATATAGATAACACTTGAATGTCTACTTCTCTCCTGAGCTGTAAGCAAGTTTCAGCAATTTAATATGTCATATAGGTGGAGAGAGTGTAATTATTTTCATTTTCTTTCCATTATTTTTGGATTTTGACTAGGGAGAGGGAATGACCAGCAGAAGGGACACAGGAGAATCTTCCTATTTTTGCTACCCAGGTTTGCATTTTCTGGCTTCTTTTAAGTAATATACTCTTTTCCTTTTGGGGAAAAAAAAACAGAAGTTTGAAATTTTACTTGCTTTAATATTGTGTTCTTAGGAAAGTAAAAAGCTTAGGAAAGTAAAGAGCTGGTTGGTAGAAATTTTATTTTTTACATGACATTAATTTTCATCAAGCCTTATGTAGCTGTGATATAATCAATATAGCATGAGACACAGTGTTGTCCCAACAGTAGCTTTTATAGTAGCATATAACTATTTCTGTGCGGGCACTATTAATTTGCTATGGCATCCTTTAAACAGAATTTTTTTTTTCAACCTAGTCCCAGTTTAAAGGCTGTCACCTAGGGGGTAAGGAAGGTAGAATGAAAGGAAAGAAATATTAGTGAAGGGACTCAGGAAATGGGAAAGAGGCAGACAATCTATAACAACCTTATAGATTGTTATAAATAAAGGCATTTTTTAAGATAGTATTTCATTTGTTAAGTTGTATTTTCAGTCTGAGAATTTGGTGACCAAGAGCTACAGGTTTATCTTAATAGTTTGGATTTCAGTTAAAAAATTTTTTTCTTTTAAAAAAGCCTACCTCTATTTCTTTGGTACACGGCAATGATCATATCATGAAGAGAACTGTTTAATTCTTTATTAATACTGGTATATTGTACATTTCTTTAGGGTATTTTATTTCATCTCAAGGATTGTGATTCAGCTTAGATAAGCACAAATACAGTATTAAGAAAAGTAAATCTGCAATATTCCTAAAATTTAATTTCAACCTGTTAAAGCTGTACATGTTTTAGAAATTTCTTTGGGAAGATATTCCTGTTAGATGACATGTTATCAGTATAGTTTCCTTAATAGCAGCAATACAAGCCATTTCTTCAGTAAAAAGTGTTTTAAAATTATATTCTTTGGAAAATCAGTTTTCCAAACTTCTAAGAATTTTCAAAGTTTTACATGTTTTTTTTTCTTTTTTTGGTGGTGGTTTTGTTTTAAAGGAGGTACCAGAGATTGAACCCAGGACCTAGTACGTGGAAAGCAGGCGCTCAACCACTGAACTACCATCCGCTCCCCACGTTATTTTTAAGAGCTTATTTAAACTATTTTACAATTAAACTTTTAGTTTTATTGGGGAAATTTATACAGCACTAACACAAATATAATCATATTCCAGAGAAAATCATTTGGCTTTTTCTAAACTTGAAGTTCCAGTTTAATAGAAATACATTTAAAAGGAGTCCATTCCCTCCTTTTTAAGTCTAAAGCCCAACTTCTCTAATGAAAAACTTCCATCCTGCTCTCTTTGGGACCTAGATTTAAACGTACACACCTCTCAAGTCCCATGTTTACGGCAACTTTTGGGATTTTTTTGATGAATTTTTTTTTTTGCTCTCCTGATAGCTTCTGAACATTTTATGGGAACTAGCAATGATGATTTTCATTTCATATGATTGAAGAAGAGGTACAAAATGAGGTTCTGGCTAAAGCTTTATACTGTAGAAATATATATTTTTTCTACTGCCTCTTCAAAGTAAAGTACAGCTATTGCTGTCAGTGACATTGTTGGTGTTCAGTATGAATCCTTTGAGAGGATTTTTAAATGTGGTGTTTAAAAGTATAGTAATGAATGAAATTTAATTTGGGGAAAAATGTCAATATATAAATTTAAAACATTATACTAACATGGCATGATTTGAAATATCAGAGCAGTATAACCAGTCCTTTTAGACCACCTATTTAAACTGACTCCAGTAATTTTTTTAAGGACTGATTGTAGCCATCATTTATGCACTTCACAGGTTATACTCTACAGAACTCTACAGAACATAGAATCTGTGTTTTGTGGGGCTTTAATTGACAGAGGTGAAAAAGCTGGTGATTATACTAGTGATGTTTATTATGAAATAAACATCAATTCATTTTAAAAAGAAGGTTTTTTTCTTTTAAGTCTTTCCTCAAATAAACCAGAAGTTTCTGGTGTTTAAAATGTTTGCTTAGAATGCTTTTCTTAAAAGTAATTATCATCTTCTTTATTTTAGGTAGTACTAAATAATGAGTAATCTTCAATAGCAAACAATAGATGAGCATAATTATTCAATTAACATAGAGAGTGAAGATAAAACACACTGGCCTGGAGACTGAAATTTTACTTGCAATTGGTTAATTAGCTCTGGGTGACACCTTGGGCAGTTAGCTTTTTACCTCAATTTCCTCTTCTGAATATACAGTATGAGGCTTACACAACTAAGATTTTAACTTAAATCATCTTTAAGGTACCCTCCAGCTCTAAAACTATGATTTTAAAGGATCCCTTTCCTGGATCACAGTGTCTTTGTTCTCCTAAAGATGAAGGTACAAGAGTCATACAGATAAGCATATAAGGACATTTTCCTAAATGCTAATTGCTAGTTAAGCACTGAACACAGTCATTAATGCATTTATTCACTCAGCAAACCATTTGAGCACTTACTCTTTCTCTGTGACCCACCTGTACATGTCTTACAAAATTAAGACATAATTTTGATTATGGCTTAAATACACATGGACAAAGCTATTACCACTTCATGCACTGAATATAAACTTAGAACTGAGCAAAAATTTAAGTACTGGGTAAAGGATTAAGCTAGATGACATCTAAGGGGTCTGAGCAATCATATCAAAATTACTATAGCACATTTCACATTCTAAACATGTGTGATGTAATTTACAAAATTAAGGGTAACTTACAATAAAGACTTAACATTTTGAGACTATTAATGGCAGTCCATATTTCACAGAATTATTTGGACACCTGAATCTATTGCAGAAGTGTTGCTAATACAGGGTGTGTGTAGCAGAAAAATGCAAAGAAGCTGGTACTGAGTTGTACATTTTTAACTACAAAAACTTTATGCCTAATATTGAAAAAAATTTCAAAACTGAAAAACTCAAAGGACATAATTGGAACAGTCTGTCAATTTTATATTTTATTCATTTTTAATTTTTGGTTTGTTTTTAAAGAAAAACTAGAAAATAAATAAGGTTAAAAGATATATCCACGTTTAAAAGATTTGTAAGAATTGGTTATAGAGAGCACATATATTGCATAGTAAAAGGGTATCCTTTAAAATGAAGAGCTGATAAACATAAAGCAGTTCGACTCTTTAGTTGACACATATTTGGGGAGTAAACACTGAAAGTAACTAATAGCCAAGTAGCCAGTCTGGGTTTTAAAAACTGTTCATTAATTGTACTGGTTAAAATTACTTTTTAAATGCTTTAATTTCTCATTTTTCAAATATTTCACGCTGTTAACATACTTTTTGTATATGTATTCTTAAATTTTAAAAAGTAAACAATGTGAAAAGACAGTATAATTTTGAAGAATGGGAATCTAGTTGAATATCTTGGAAATGAGTCACCTTATTCAGAGGCTTGGTCTTGTAAGTTCTATAAACTGTTCTTACAGTAAGAATTATGCTTATAGTTAAGGTTGGATGTTGTAGGCAGCAGTTTAAAGCAAGATGATGGATACTGACAGTGTGTGAAGCTTTTCAGGTTTCTTTGGTGAATTAGTACTTTTAAAAAATAGCTTAACAAAGGCAAATTGTTGGGATAAACTCTTTTTGGTTTGTTTTTGTATGTTTCAAGCGCATATTAACATTTTCTACTCCTCCTTTTGGTTCCTCCCATTGTTTTAAAATAGGACTTTTATATTATTAAAATCAAAAAAAGATGGGCCATCCAGGATGAAAAAAAAAAAAAAAAACACCACCAAGGAGAAGAAAGCTTTTAAAAAAAATCTTTACAGAAACAAATGTTAAGATTATATATAGATGTATTCTTTACATAGGATATTGTATTAGAATCCTCCTTACAGGAAATAGTTTTAGAACACTTAGAGCATTAGAGTTCCTAAATTGGTGTCTATAGCTACAGTTTTAACATGTATAACCTGAAAATGAAGTTAATTTTACATTATAAGAGCACACCACAATCTATGTAAAAAGATTGTCCATTTGGTGTATTTTTTTAAAAAAAAAAAAAGCACTTTCATATTAACAAGTAGCATGTGTATGAATTTCAGATTTTCATATTTGTTGTGTCTGATCAAGTGAAGTAAAAATGAACATTCAAATATTTGTTGATGGCAACATTAACTATTAAAGCACCTTATATTCTGCTGCTTAAATTTGCTTGTAATTGCACCTTTGTTACCTGCACATTTTCACATAGAATATTGTTGTAACATTGCTTCATGTGGGTCTGGATGAAAGATTAGTGGGCCTACAGGATCATTTATTTATATTGTTTATATTACAATAATATATTGTAGACCAGTTGTAAGTTCATTTCTTTACAAATAAAAGCCTCTTCTATTTGACTATTGAAGTTTTTCTTCTTTTAGTTGCTGAGGGATGGGCAGTCCTCTTTCATAGTAAACAAAAAAATCTCAAGGGGTTTGAACTAGTTATAAATTTGTAAAGAGAGTATCAATCTTTACTAATTGAGTATAATATATTTTAAAATATTTCAATTCCATGTTATGGCCACCTAGGAAGAACTACATTCAGAGGAAAAAGCGAAACAGATAAGTAGAAGGGGCCAGGTTTAGACATTCTAAATTCTCTCATTGTACCGGTTGTTTCCTCAAACATATCAGTATTTCTACTGGCCTTTGATGCAACTGGCTCAATATATGCATTTGGTCAGTCTGATTTTTATCCCTCACTATTTTTCTAAGCAGTTTTAAAATTTAGTATCCCTCAAAAAATGGTTATTTCTCTGCTCTGTAATGTCTTCTGTTAACTGACCCTGACCACAGGGGTGGGCATATGATTCAAGTTAGGCCAAGTAGTCATACCCTGGAGTTTTACATTTGAAACTAGGAGAGATGCTTTAAATTGAAAAAATAAAGTCCGGAGCTGTTGGCAGGCAGAATGCCCATCATGTGAAAAAGCAAAACCAAAACTTATATCCTTTTATCTTTCCAATATCCAGCTTTTTCATGAATGGCTTGAGTTAGGTTTGTATAACTTGCACCTCAAAGAGTTCATGACTAATTATCCAGCAGCATTTCCCAAACTGTCTTTCATAAGTGACTAGTGTTAAATGAAATAAGGGCTGTGGGGTCAAGTAAAGTTAAACATGTTTCTTTACTAGAGACCTTCAAAAGTCTTACGCTGTGCATGGGCATTGTGTGTTTTCAAGTGAAAAATAAAAAGTATTCACATTTGACTATGAAACTATCCTTTTGAGGAACAATGAGTAGGACTAATGACAGGCAGGATGGTAAAGTGTAGCAATAAAGAGCATGAATCCTGGAGCCAGACTTACTGGGTTTGTTTGAATCTCAACTCCCCCAGTATACTGCTGTATGATCTGGAGTTATTTAATTTCTATGTCTGAATTTCCTTACCTGTGAGAAGGGATTGATAATAACAGTACCCACTTCATAGAGCTGTTGTGGGGATTAAAACAATGGCTGCACTTAAAACAGTGCTTGGCACATAGGAAGCACTTCCTAAGTTTTTGCCATTATTTATTGTCCATAGCACTTGTTGATCATGAACTTGATTTAGTAAATCACAACTCATTTTTTTAAAAGACACTATAGAATGTATCTGTGTATACCATGTAAGGGTAAGGATTGTTAATAGCATATATAGGGAACCGGCTGTAGCTCAATTGGTAGGGCTCCGGTTTACCACATGAGAGGCCCCGGGTTTGGTTTCCGGGGCCTCCTCGAGCAGGCAGACCGCCTTGAGAAGGCAAGCCGCCACGGGCAGGGCAAGCTGCCGCGTGGTGAACTGGCTTGGTGGGTCACCGCAGTGGGGGGAGACAAGCAGACACAGAAGAACGCAAAAATGAACACAGCAAGAACAAGCAGAAAGGGGGGAATATATAATAAATTAAAAATATATATATTATAAAAAATAATATATATACACTTACATACATATATAACTGTTAAGGTAATGATGTAAAATATATCTTATTAGATAGGTGTTGAAAAATAAAAAGGCATCAATTTAGGAAATGCTGGGTTTAGATGTACAGGACAGTTCCCACAACAGAACTATCTGGCCCCAAATGCCAGTAGTGCCAAGGTTGAAAAAAACTGCTTCACTTTTAGAGTATGGTGCGTTGCTAATCTGATTATGATGTGACATGGAAGTATGTGACAAATTATAACTGCAAGACACCTAGTTCCTACCCCCAATTTTGTCAGGTAAGCGACTCAAACTCTTTTTCCTCTAGGAATATTCATATATAATCAAAAGGGATATATTATAAAAATTACCTAAATTTAATTTCAGGTAGTCTTCTGCTTTATTTGTACCAAACTGATTTTAGAAAAATGATCTTGATTTTGTTGCTCCAAATTTAATAAAAATGTTTATTTTTTAAGTTCATGTCTTAAAGTTAGCATTGACTCTCAGATTTACTTAACAGTTTGCATCCATTACTTTTTTGGTAACATCAATATGGCTAAATGTCAACTCATTCTACTTTTGTGTTAATAACAATATTTGTAATATGCAGTATTCCTGAATGTAAAAAACTTCTCTTGGGATTCTTATTTTTAAAAGAAAACATTTTTAAAAAATCATAGTATCAAAAGACATTCTGTAAAGGTAAGAAAACTGAAAGGAAAAAGCTTCAGTTCAGTTCATATTTAGGTCTTCAAAATCATTAAGGATCAAACTCCCAAACACTGCTAAACCATTATGCAACTAAGCATGTTTTTATATCCTACATCATTCTATCCTGTTTGTAAAATTGTGGTTCTTAACTGTAGTTGTAAGATTTGATTAGTTGATTTGCAACATATTAGCAAATTACTATTGATATGGGCTTTTCAATGTGCTCAATATTATGAATTATAAATGGAATGAAGCAGCATTTCCAGCTAACAAATGGATCCACAGGTAATGCAATGTCTCTTAAATTAAGCTTGTGACAATTAAACCAATAAACTGTAGCAATGAGAAAACTATTCACAAAGTACAACCAGGGAATGTTCATCTCAATATAAGCCGGAATCTGTACTTTAAGTAAAAGGATGAGTATTTGAAGTACCACAAATGGGAACCAGGTACCAAGAAAACAGATAATGAGCTTGGGCAACAGTATTTTTTTCGAACTCACTGTGTAACTAGAGTAGGAGGAAAAGGGAAAATATAAGATAGCCACATTCATATATGAAGTTACCCTTATAGCCCGTACCAAGGTAACAACTTCTGACCAAGAGGTTAGAAAAGCAATAAATAAAATCATCACCATGGAAAATGACAGCCAGTAACTCTGAATGCTGACATAGAAAGGACATTGACAAGAATAAACAGTCTGGGCCTTCAGGCTTTGGTAGATAGCTGGATCTCCCAAAACATAAGCAAGTACTAAAATCCAAATAAAAATTATTATAAAGAAATAAAACAATTTTTGACACCTACAAGGAAACTTGGTAGTTTTAGATAAATTCAGGTAATAATCTATACAAGCCAGCAGGACAGCTGGATAAGGCAAAAGGCCATAAGTAAAGGAAATAATTTGAGTAAAGAGGCAGATGTGATATTTAGTAAATCTAATGCCTAAAAATACAAAATCCCTGAAATAGGATATAAGGGAAATGTTTACCAAAAGTAAAAGATCGATTAATGCTAATGAAATACAAAAATATTCCATAAAATTTTGATAGGTGTTTTTTCTTTTCATTCCTAGTATAAGGATATTTAATAATGTTTTCCCAAGTATAATTAAGAACAACAGGCAGCTAACATCTGGGAACTGGTTGGTTTGACGTTCCTGGTACTGAAAAGAGCAGTTCTTTGAAGAAAGAGCAGTCATATTTTTAGTTAGATTTCAGAAGGCCTGCCGAAATACACATGATAAAACACTGCTTCACTTTATTTTCCATCCCTGCAAAAAAGTGAAAAAACCTTTATGTTATCTTGCTATCTCTATTTTGAAATTTTACAAAGCAAGTACCTCTATTACATACAGGAGCCAAAACACATGCCTAAAATAGCAGCCTGACTGTAGCACTCAAAACAATTACTGATGGCTTTAATGCAGTACCCCTGACACCAGGAATTACTCCAACCTCCTTTTTTGCTTTTATAATAGTGGGGCTTCGTTATTTGCAGATTTTGTATTTGCAAGTCGGCCTATTCACTCAAATTTATTTGAAACCCCAAAGTCAGTATTCTTGGCGCTTTCATGGTCATTCCCATTACATGCACAAATCAGGAAAGGAAAAAAAGAAAGTCACCCAATGCTCACGTTCCCAGCTAAGGTCAACCAAGGCCACGTTCAGCCTTGTTTCAGATCTCATACTGTAAACAAGTGTCCCTTTTTACACTACATTTAGTGCCACATATTTTGCTTTTTTGTGCTTTTTATTGGTGATTTTAGTATTTAAAAAGGTCCCCAAGCCTAGTGCTGAAGTACTGTCTAGGGTCCTAAATGCAAGAAGATTGTGATGTGCCTTCCAGAGAAAATACATGTGTTAGGTAATTCGATTCAGGCACGAGTTATGGTGCTGTTGGTCATGAGTTTAGTGTTAACAAATCAACAGTATATATTAAGGTGTCTTTAAACAGAAGCACATACAAAACAAGGTTATCTATTTACTGAGTGACAAAAAGCTCTCAAGAACCTAACC
>PVKH010004661.1:0-23057 GCA_004027955.1 Chaetophractus vellerosus | reverse complement strand
TTTCTGCTTGCTCTTGCTGTGTTCATCTTTTTGCATTCTTCTGTGTCTGCTTTTTGTCTCCCCCTGTTGCGGGGACACGCCGAGTCAGCCCACCACACAGGCGGCCTGCCCCGCTCCGTTCCATTCCATTCTGGTGGCTTTTTGCTCTGCCTGTGGCGGCTTTTTGCCCTCTCAAGGCGGTCTGCCCGCTTTGGAGAGGTTCCCGGGAACCAAACCCGGGACCTCCCATGCGCCCTATCCACTGGGCTACAGCCGGCCCCATTTAAGCCTTTTCTTGATTCACACTTTGTACTTGATCCCTCCTGACATGCTGGAAGCCAATTCTCATTCTAGGCCTGGTAGCCCTGAGGTGGTAAACATAGGCTGTGAGGAGAAATGGCATGCCTTGTGTGTTAGCCACTTCAGGTGAGTGAGTACTCCAAGAAAGACTGGAACAATTTTATTCAAAAGGGAGGAGGTTGTGCTACTGGCAAGGGAGGCTGAGTGGATTGGGGGTCCAGTTATACCCAGATTCATCTAAATTCACCCAATATTCCATTGTTTCTCAATAAATACATTAGACTTCACAGAGGATATCTGGTTAGGCTGTGATTCAACTTACACTACAATTCAGTAACAAATAACGTTAAATGTTTGCCCACAGTGCACTGAAGCTACAATATATAAAACATTGTGGAGGGTACTCATGGGTACTCTTTGGACCCCTGACTTGCCTTGAGCCAAGTATTTAAACCCTGAGCTTCTATTTTCTTTCTCTAAACTCTCCATTCTAGTCAGAAACAGCCTATCTACCCCCACAATTATCACATTCATTATTCCTATTATAAGATTCTATTGAAGCAATCACTCTGTCCATGAAAACTTTGCCTTTAATAGGCACTTCATTCCTGCTCACTTCTGGTAATAATTTCAGCAACTGCTTTTTTTTTTCACTGCAAGCCATGAATTACTAATATTCCAAATTGCACTAATAAGATCGTCACCTCTTTCAAATTCAACCACGTAAGGTAATCAATACCAGATTAATATTCTTGGTTAAAGAAACTTGCAATTGTTTTTGGTACAAAATACTTCATCTGCCAGGATAAAATGTGAGAGATTGAAATGTTCTCAGTTATTTGCAGCAGAAAGAGATTGAATCCAGATATTAGGTGTGTACAAAATCAGTGAAAGGAATGGAGGAGGAGAATTTTACTCTTGAACTCTTGAGTTCAAGGATATACTGCTGTAACCTTAATCGAGGGAGCAGGCCTTTTCTGCAATCACATCTTGCCACTATTGAAGCTAGTGGCTAGCTACAGGGACACTGATGATGGCAACCCAAGCTTACTGCTTCTGGTGCCCAAGTCCAAACATCAATGGGAAGATAGCCTCCACTTCACTTCTGCCTTGAACATTTTGCACATTTGTATGTGATTGGCAGCACCTAATTCACATATAGAACCCCATAAGCAAAGGAGTCTGGAAAACATGCTTGCCTCATTTCCAGCTTCCTGATATAAAAGGAAGGTGCATAGACGGAGTTTGGAAAAAAATACTGGATAACAATCAGCCATATGCAGGGATTTGCCTAAAGGTGAATTCTCAGAGCTTGCCACAGCATTAAACATTTTGTTCCCTTCATTTATCCTTGGAGTCTGTTATGTTTTTAAAAGCCCTCTCTATTGTGAGTTTTTAACTTTAGTTGGTTTTAGCAGACTGAATACATTGGAGGAGGTATTAGAATAATTACCATCCACATTATGGAGAACTGCCCTAGATGTGGTACATGCTTTATATGCATTTAAACTTACCAAAATGAGAAAGAAACTATGGCTATAGGTTAAACAGCTTGCCCAAGGTCACATGACTAGTAGGAAGCCAGGTTGGGATTGTCACACAGGCATCTCAGCTGTGCTGAAGAAGAGCCTAAGGCAGGTTATGCACTTCAGAAATGTTTGCTTATACCAATTCTCTCAAGCCATCTGATAGAGCGAATAGGAGGTAGTTTATAATGACGTGTTTGCCAGGCCATTGAGCAGTTTGCCATGCTTTAGTCAAGGGGATTAAACTTTTCTGCAGAGTTGCTAGATTCTAATAAAAATGTTGAACCAGACCAGAGAGAATCCAGCAAATGTATATAGGCATAGTAATATTCACAAGGCACTTTTATTTAAAAAGTAGGAAATATATGGTGGCACATAGTTCCACAATGGCAGAGACCTCACTGAGAGAACTTAGTCTTTATTATTATTATTAATGAATTCTACCTCTCCTAATTTGCTTCAGAAGAAAAATGATTCTAAATGTAGTCAGGAGGTTGGTTGGGTCATTATTCTACTGAGTGCCTTGCTCTCCTTATAAAATATACAGTTTTGGGAAAAAGATGTTCAAGTTGGTCATTTCTAGATTTCTTTGCTTTTATCTGCAGAATGGAAGGGCTCACTCAAGCTCACAGCAGAGTCAACATTAATTGCTAGTTAATAATAATAAGTATAAGAAAAACTGCTAGTGAAGCAGGATGGTACGGGCGGGGGCGGGCGGGGGGACTGCTGATCTGGAACCCAAACCCCTGTGTTTCAAAACTTAACTCCCTCACTTATTGTCATATATTTACCTTTCTGGGGGCTTCAGTTTTCCCACCTGTAAAATGGGCAATGCACCTCATGATAACAAAAGAGTCTATAAATACGCATTTCTATTAACAGGCATTCTAATCCTAGCTAAAACCACAGGAGAAATTTCAGCAGCTATCCAACGGGCCATACAACAAAATTTCATTGCTACCATCGTTTGTACTCATCAGACCGTAAGTGGAAACAGAAGTTTCAGAATTACTCATAGGGTCCCTTACTTGCTCTGCATTTTAGAAAATAAATGTGGCACCTTCAATGCCTGGTGGTCTTTAATGTGCCTCCTCTTTATTTCCATGTGGGTAATGCTTTCAAGAAAAGCTGCTTAGTATAAAACCATGAACCACTTCAGAAAAATCATCCAATTCCCTCTACACCTGTCACGCTTTTGTGGACTGAGCAAGAAGGCATACTTAGAAACAACTTGCCATCTGGTTAACTGAATTTGTCAAGGATTGTTACAACCGGAAGAAGGAAGCAGGGCAAAAGAGAATGAGTCACTCATTTTCCCAGCTTCCAGCTAATGATTGAGAAAATCTGTGGGGTCCTACAAGTATGGTTCAAATAATCGGATCTTGAAAGAAAATTGTTACACCACAGAGACTGCCTGCTCTGGAAATTCTTCTGGTTTTGCTTTAGCTCTTATGTATCCACAGGACACACTTGATATAACACATCAATCAGTTTGATTTGCCATTTTTCTCACTTATTTTTATTTTCATATAAAGTTGGTAAACTTGGTTTCACCTTATTTCATTCAAAGAATTGAATGGCAGCTAATTTTTCTTTGATTTTTTTTTGCATTTTGTATGTTTTTCTAATTTCTATTTTTAAGGTATATTAAAAATAACCTTGACAATCATGAAAGAAGTGGAAAGGTGAAATATTTATAAAATAAAATAAATTGGCCACCATCATGCAGCAAAATATGTTCATGTGCATTCATGTATACCATTCAAATTCCAACAATTAAGAGTCAAAGGTTATAACATGAAATTAAGTTTTACCTCATTTTTGTTAAATAAGTGGGGCACCCTGTGGGCTGTCTTTTACCTACCTATAAATATAGTCATATCTCTGGCAAATTTAGGACAGCCTTGAGCAGAATTGTGAAATAGTCTTGGCAGGTTGGGTTCCCAGGGAAGCAGACTCAGACAGATATTAGCATTCAAGAGGTTTATTAAGGAGGGTCTTGCAATCCACATCCATGATAGGAAAGCAGAACAGGGTAAAGAGAGAAGCAAAGCCATGATAAAATACCACAGGAAGCCTAAACTGACCCTCTGGCACGTTCTGAAGATGGCACGGCCCTGCAGAAATGTTCCAAGTGGGCGTGAAAGATGTCGACATTCATACTCCATGTCCATCAGTATTGGGGGGACTGTGGCCTGGGGAAGAGGAAGGAATCTTAGCAAAGAGCCCTCTTTTAGGTTCAACAATATCTAAGGGGGCTGGAAGCAGATAGCTTTCTGCCAAGAGAACTTCCAGGTATCCCCATTTGCAGGAACTGTCTCCAACTTTGGGGTCCTGTACCTAGTGTTTACCTATCTTAGTGACACATGCGCCAACCCTTCCTTTTCTCCTTTCTTTATCCACACTCAAATGTCCTTTCTCCCATCCTCTACTGGGAATTGTTCCTTTGGGTAAATAGAACATTCTCAGCTCCCATAATTATGAGTGAACATGCCACTTGTTAAAAATGTAAGCAGCATGCATACATTTGGTAAAGATGCCTGAGATCAAAGGAAAGAGGATACTGGTGGATTTCAAGCATAGGGGAGGATGACAGAACAAAGAGTAAGGACAATAAGGAATTTAATTTCCTTCTAAATGACACCATTGGACAGGTACATACCCCCGACACTACTGTTGGGAGATTGCATCGTTAAAAAATTGCCAAAGTGTGTGCCCCACCAGCAATTCCAGAGACATCCACAGAAGTTCAAAAGGAAACTGATATGTTTTAAATCCTACTTTAAGTCAAGCAATAGATGAGCATACCCAAAGCATGGCATTAATATTGTCAAGCCCATGCTCAAAGCTTTGTCACTCCTGGTCACAAGAAAAGGTCTTCTGAGGGTCACATGGAAGAGAAGACTGTGAGAGTTTTACTCTCATTTACTGGAGCACTGGAAAGCATTTAGTTCTATCAAGAGTGACGGAAAAGGAAAGGAAAGAGGCATAAATGACAGGAAAGAGCGGGTTTGCGTTAACATAACTGACGGCTATGTACTAGGCACTGTGCTAGTAACTTTAAATGAATTCTCACAGCAGCACTATCGTAGGTGTTTTTATTACACAATTTTAAAGATATGAAAGCAAATATTAAAGGGTGAAGTCATTTGGTCAGGGAACACAGTTGGTAAATGAAAGAACCAAAATCTGAACTCCAAAGCCAATGGTGTTTGCATTGTGGTGAATGCTGGGAGATTCTTGAAAAACTTAATAATGCCAGTTGAAAAGTCAACTACTTGAAAGGTTACTATTTAAATTTTGATAACTTCTTTGCTTAGGTGTGAATTTTTTCTTATTTCCTAAATTGACCTCATTATTTTAACTCATATACTATGCCATAAATGACATGAATGTTTAAATGTGTTCATTAACATGTCTACGAAATGTTTCCTATTTTCCCTAAAAATGTGTGGCACTATGTCACACCACAATTTACTCATTCACACTTTGATCACTGCATCTGTAAAACCTAAGTTCTTTTCTGCTTTTAAATTTGATTTTTGTTGTTCGGTTTGATTTTGTCTATTAAAATGTTGGTAATTTTGGATAAATGTTTACTTTTTTCTTTCTCTTTTCTCTCCTTCTGCTTGTTTGTTGTTACTTCTTAGGTTACATGGCCTTTTTAAAACAGACTTGCTTGATAGTAATTTTTTTCATTATTGATAGCTATCTATATTAAAATAATTTAAAAATCTGTTTTCTTGAGAATTTGTCCTCCTCGTTATGGAAACTTTGTAGAGATTAATAAGAATATTACTTTTTCACAGTAACTCCACTTTTGATTTATCTGTAAACAGTATTTGTGATATTCATGAATGGCCAGGTATAATTTTAATGTTTAAATAAAAATGCCATTAAATAATTTAATATTTATGCTGATAAATTCCTTTTAAAATGTTACTTTGATCCTCTCTAGAGATAACAGTATCTAACTTTAAGAAAATAATTATTTTACTAATTTGGTTACATTTTATTAAATTCCCTTTACAGAATTAATGAACTTTTAAAAATTTCATAACAAAACTAATGATTGAGAAATAGAAATAACACTTTGTAAAAGAGGTGGACAGATAATGATAATTGAACTTGTGTTCCAAAGGTCAACTTCTAACTGCACAATTAAAAGCCCTTCATTGGAAATATCAATCATTAGACTATTAGAAATTATTGGAAAGTTTGCATTATATAAACATCTTCAATAAAACAACATTTCATTATTATATTCAGGTATGTGATGTAAGCAAATAAAGCTAATTTATTGGCTAGGTTAACTAAGCAAATGCCTTAAAGGCTAAACACTTTGAAATTAACAACACATTTTTATATGTTAAGTAGCGATTTTATAAATGTATGGAGGTTTCTAGAAAGAAGTATTCTTTAATTGTTCTAAAAACTCATCCTCAAATTTTGTAGAACACAATTGTTAATTTTTTTCTGAGTTCCGAAATCAGAAGTGGCAGAAACAGTGTTAAAATCTGTTCCATTCCATTCAAAATCAACCCCATTTATCATTTAGTATTTTACTGAGTATGCATCTCATATTTTTTCTCTGTTGATTATTTAAAGTTTAATACCTATTACATAAAGGCCTGCAAAGATAGAAGATGCACTCAATATTGTAAAAAAAAAAAAAAAACAAAAAAAAACAGTCTTGCTGTATAAAGCTTTTATTGTTGGGAAATCTACCTTTGCTCAGTTTTATTGAAATAAAGAGTTTTATAAATGTGTACTAGACATAGTAAAATAGCTTGAGTTTCCCTGTTTTAAGGAAAAGAGAACTGAATTAATAAGTACCCAGTTTGATTTCCACCCGCTTCTCTTTCTATCCGTTTGGAATTTTTTCAGCTGTAAATGGGTTTGATGAATACCAGTCACTGCATTGAATTCTTGACGTAAATTATCGTAAGTCCTTACGAGTATTACTACCCCATTTTACATAGATAGAAACTAAGGCTCAGGAACATTACTATCACACAGGTACAGAGTGTGGTTCTCTGTAACTCTACAACTCTTGATTTTAACCATTATGCACGCTGCTTCCCAAATACACCAAATTTACTGTTCCTATAACTAATGGAGAACATGTCAGCCTTTAAAATAAAGTCAGTGAAACTGAGTGTTTGAAATGCTCTCTGTATCTATCTCCATACACATCACTCTAAATTTTATAAGAGCTTAGGCCATAAATCAGCCCAATTAAATAAAGCTAAACCTCATGGAAAATTAACAAGGATAAAACAAAATTTAAAGTAAAAACAAAAACAACTTCATACTGTCAACCAGGAAACTCCTGTGATTTCTATTAGAAGAGCAACCCAGGGAGATGAAGGGCTCACCCAAGATCCAAGGGAGACTGAACTATGAAGCCCAGGGTTTTGGCATCCCCTTTGTATATTTTGAGAAAGGAGCTGTGATTTATTGAGCACTTGGTATGTGTCAGGCCCTGCGCTATCAGCACGGCATGAAACATTTCATTTAATCCTCATAAGCACCCCATGAGGTGAGAATTGGTATATGTACCTTGTGTACAAATGAGGAAGCTGAAGCTTAAACACGTCCAAGGCCCAAGGGTAGTGAGTGTTGGAATAGGGATATGCATCCCGCTCTACACTGCTTTGAACTCAGAATTAAAGAAAATTGCCATGCTTGAATAATTTAGCTTCCCATCTAGTGGGCTGTAGTCCCAAAGATGTTGCTATTCTCTACGTCATATCTGATGGGTTTCCATTACAAAACAACTCACTTCCTAGTTTCTCCGTACTTTAGATACACTAGTGGAGCATACTGCATTTCAGCTAGTGAGGGCTGGGTGGAAAATATTTAATAATGAAAACAGTAGGGACCCAACCTATCAAAACAGACACTGGCACAAACAGAACAAAAGTTGTCTCTAGACCACAGGAACACTGACATCGATTTATACTTACTGAATAACTGCCCTAACATCAAGTGAACTATGCAGTCAAGGACTAGAAGAGAAGTTATTTGTTTCAGCATCCAACTATCTGATCTATTACCTTTATTGAGTATTATTGGTAATATAGACCCAGTAAGTGAGCTGCTGTGAGATTATTTTAACTACCATAAACAGAAGTGTACAGAAATTTTTAAAAAAACACGACTCAGCTGAAGAGGATACATGCCTCTTAATTACAATCAGATTACGAAGTTAAGATTAGTATTGATTGCAAAGAGTAGCTGTGTAACAGCTGGCAGGCTATCACATCTGCATTACAGAGCCTCTAAAACCGTCTCCCATTTGGTTGCTACCGATCCCACCATCTGTCAACCAAGAGGGAATGTAGATGCCATGGTTGTTGATACACTAGAATGAAATAAAATTGTCATTTAAAATGCTGTATTTTTGAAATAGAAATTTATTACCTTGATTTTTTAAATGCTTTCACTTCCCATTATCTTCTGAACACTCATTCTCGGGGCACATTTGATGCTTTTTCCTGAATTAATTTTCAACAATAACCACAGTTAAATGGTGCTAGACCATTACAAAGGTGTCTACTCTCTTTCCACTCAACAGTGTTGCTTGATGTTCCCACTCACCATGAGACAATGGATCTAGTATTGTTCTGCGTTACCCTATAGCACCTCACTTTCCCCAACATATTCAGAAAACATAAGAATGGAAAATTCCTTCAGACCTGTATTGATAATGGCTACAAACAGTTATGTAAAATTTTGTATGCCAATTATCTTTAAGTAGATGATCCCTACAAGTAATTCTGATGTTAATATTCAGGAAGTTTGGTTTTCACACTTGATCAAATAAAGTTGGAAATACATCACTATGAGCTTATGAATTAGGTTTATATTTTAAAAAAATACATTGTGCTCGATGTCATTTATTCAGTGCTTTCACCACACCAGACACTGTGAGCTGCTCTACATGCCTTCAATTCTGACAACCATCATATGTGTAAGACATCATTGCCCCGTTTAAAAAAAAAAAAAAAGAAACTGATGACCATCAAGTTTAAGTTATTGCCAGGTCAATTGGCAGGTCAGTGGCACAGGTAGGTTTTTAAACAAGTCAGTCTGATTTCAAGTCTCCCACTAACTCTTAATTTATCAGCATGCCATTTACAGGCTAGATGATGTATTCTCGTGGCAATAATCAAGATAATACAATTTGAATCTTTGGATGACACATGCCGTATTTCCTGTGTTTTTGATATAGGATATGATATAGTGAATAATCCTTGTTCCTTCTAATATTGCTGATGATAGAAACAAAACTTAATAATCTACCTCTGTTTTTTCCATGTGAAGAATTCTTTTTGACTAGCAAGGAGTCAAAAGGTTTGACTTTGTGTCTACCAGTGCTTTGCAGATGTTTCATGATGGTGACATTTTGTTACAAGGCAAGTCTTTAAGATATCTCTTTATAGCTTTACTACAGGCTGCCTCAGTTTTGAGGTTGTCTGTAAAATATATATATATAAAGATATTCTTCCTGTAAAATGCATATTGTGGCTTTTGAGTCAAATTTATGTCTCATAATTCAGAATTCTACAGCTCTCGCTACGGCTTTTTTAAAAGGCATTGACCTAAAGAAACTGATAGGGTGGCCACTGTGTGTGGGACTTGATCCCACGGGGAGCCTGATACAACTGCAGGGACCTGGGCAGTCCAATCACTTTCTCCACAAGCATCTGCTGTGTAGCATCTGCCAGGGGCTTAGCACTCTCCTCAGCAGGGGAAGATGTACAACAGTGTACACAATGTGTTCTCTGTCTTCAGGGGACCCAGAGTATGAGCACTAAACAGACACATGAAAAACTGCAATATATAGGTGCTATAAATAAAAGTATTTTCAAGTTCTACTAACTGACTGCAAATAATTAGCAACTGGAATTCAGGAAGCATTCCATGGGGGCATTTGAGCTGTATCTTGAAGGATGACGAACACCTCACCAGGCAAAGGTGAAAGGGAACTTTCCTACAGTGAAATTCCTTGGGCAAGAGTGTAACACAAAGAAGGAGCTTGACATCTCTGGGAGAAAGAAGGAACGTTCGATGTTTTTTGGAAACCTGCATCTGAGCTGCAGATAATGAATGAGAAGGCAGTATTGGTAAGTAATGCCAGCAACATTTGGTCCGATGTATACATTACACAAGGAGTTTGAATTCTATCTTGTAGGTAATGGTAATGGAGCTATTGGAAAGCAAGTAAGTGTTATCAGAAATTTTTTTGGATTTTCCTTTGGTTGTGTGTGGGAGAAGCTGATGTAGGAAAACACGAGAGGAAATATCTGAACTATATCAGCGTCACGGTAGTAGGATGAATAAACAGATTTGAGGAAGCACATAGGTGCTGGAACTAGCAAGATGGATGGTTATGTAAATGTAGTAGGGCGTGGGTAATGAACCCTCAAAGAAAGGGACAAAGAGGCAGGAAGACCGAGGCCATGTGTTGGATGCCAGCAGCTCCCAGGAAAGAGTTTTGATGATGCAAAGTTTAACTCTCCTGAAAAAGTCTTATTCAGCACCAAAATGTACCAGGCCTCAATAAATATTTGCTGAATGAAAACAAAACAAAACAAAACCATCAGAGGCCCTACTGCTCCACCTGGGGAACTCAGCAGACTCTCTAGGCCAGCAGGTTTATATTTGATTAGAAAAAGATTGACCCAATATTGAAGTTTATTATGTCATTGAAATGATAAGTATCCTCCTAAGAGCATATTGAAATTTTCATCTAGTTTAGACTTTATAGCAAGAAAATTGACAATCAGGATGATCAGGTCCTCTATGTGCTAAAATGACATCTGGTTTGAAGTATACCATTAAAGATTCTTTAACTTTCAGCACACTACCTGAAAAAAAAAAGCTTGTTTAATATGTCTTATAGTCATGCATTCTCTACTTACATCCCCTAAAATGGAGGTTATAAATTCAAAAATCAGTTTGGTAATGCCCTAGTAGATTTTGACGTGTATGCATCTTCATGAGATCTATAAATACTTAGAGCAACCTCTCAAGTATGAAGCAAGTTCAGTACTAAAATAACCTGACTCAAGTCCTTTAAATGGTTCTGTCAGCTCACCCTGTGGGTGTAAACACATCGTGATTCCATCTAAAGCTTTCAAATCAGCTTAATGTACAGCCATCAGATAATCACAAAAACAGAATTTCTATAGAAAATAGGAATGGATGACCAAAGTATTCTTTAAAAATATATATATTTTGAGGTTTTTAAAAATGTTCATTTGATTTATAACAAAGAACAATTAAAATATGTATCTACTGGGAGAGATTATAGTATCTTCATCATCAAAAGACGTTAAACATTGACTAAGAATTTGTCCTGAAGTCTAGTCAGGCTTAAGGCTGGTTGATTTATTAAGAGATAGAGAACAGACAAGGGTCCGTGGAGTCAAGCTTGGGGTAAATTCTGACTCTTCCATTTTCAAGTTTTTGGGATCATGGACTATTCACTTATTTAACTTCTCTTGAGGCTGATTTTTAAAATCTGGAAAAAAAAACAATGTATCTTATAGGACTATTTCAAAGATGAAATGATATCATGTGTTTCAGAGCATTCTGAATAGGGCCTTACAAATAGATCAATGCTCTCAATAAAAGTTAGGTGCCATTTTTAATGTTTGAGACTGATTTCCATCTGTTGCTCAGTGGAGATTTAAGAGATCATATGTGTAATCACCAAATACAATCCTTAAATTTTCAATTACTTGGAATACATTTGAAAATTTAAGTCAAATTGAATACCAATTTTATCAATGCACTAACACTTAATATAATCTATTAAAACCCAACATCATCCAATATAAAAGGCAGATGCATCAACCTTACCAACAAGTAAGTAACATCTCTTTAGTTACCTTAGATACCCTGCTTAGTGAAACTGGACTATATAAAGTTATTACATGGGCTCTGGGACAATGGAATGTATTTGAAAAAGAGTTTAGTATACAAATTTATGAGCCCTTTAACAGCAGAGTCTTATTTTTCTCTGACTCCCCAGTAGAATCTAACATGCTCCTCTGAAGAAAATAGATGAGGAGTAAATGCACTGGATGAACAAATATTTCTTTAGGGACGTAGTGTGATAGAAGATATCCTTGAATTGACCAAGACTCCATTTTAGTCTTCTGTGAAGCCTCTGAACTTAGCCCAACGCTTGAAATATAGAAGGGGTTTAATAAATTATTTTAAATGAATGATATTCCTTGACGAAAGGTCCGATCTCCAAAGAGCAAGGGTTGTAACTCTTGGCAAAAAGCACCAAGAATAACATGGGCATTATTTTCCATAAAATCCCCAAATGTAGTATGTATCACCTGTGACTCTTACCTTTCATAGTTAAGTTTCCAACAGATTCTGAAAATAATTAATAGTACTTAACTGAAATGTCATAATTTTGTTTCCTGATTTAATCTCTGTTGACAGCATTATGAGTGAAGTGGCCAAGAAGGGTTAAAGAAAGGAGTTCTACTGTTATTCTACTATAGACTTATTGTTATACTAGCAATGGAAGAACTTTTATCATTGATGTGGAGGCAGTGGCCTGCAGAGGTTCTGAGGGGAGGGAGAGGGAAAAGTAGGTATAATATGGGGGCATTTTCAGAAGATTGGAATTGTCCTGCATGATGTTGCAATGACAGATACAGGCCATTATATATCTTGTCATAACTTACAATATTGTAAAGGGAGAGAGTTTAAACTATAATGTAAACTACAATCCACACTTAGTGGCAATGCTCCAATATTGTAACATTGTAACAAATGTGCCACACTAATGAAGGATGTTGTTAATGTGGGAAAGTGTGGGAGGGGTAAGGAAAGAGGCATATGGGAATGCCCGACCTTTTTTATATAACATTTATATAATCTAAGTATCTTTTTTAAAAAAAATTTTTGAATGTCTAGTTTTCATCAAAAAATGTCAAGGTATCCAAAAAAAAAAAATCCAAAAATCCCCACAAAGTATGTTACATAAACAGGAATAAAAGCAGTCATTACAAACTGTCAAAAATAACGAAAAGGAAAACATCTGAGACTAATCCAGAGTCAAACATTTTCATGAGTAGATATTTGTGCCCCCTTGAAACTATGAATGGATTAGCTATAAACAATTCCGAAGTAGAAAAGTACCAAAAGAATGCTTAAGGACATTTGATATTTAAAGTCAAAAGCATATATTATGAAATGGGGAAAGGACGATTGTGATGGTATAACTACATTGGTATTTGTCTATTATCACAAACAAGATAGTTTTCCTAAATACAAACTTTGCTCTGTGTATATGTGCATATTTAAAAGATACCCATAGGAACACACAAGTTAGTCAGGAAATGGCAAAGGACATAACGACTGCACATAAGCCCTACATACAAAAAGGGTCAAGTGGCCTTAATAACAGATGTTGTCTTCATGGTAGAAGAAAATGAAAATCTTACTACCTCCTTCACTCCTGCCATCTTCCTGCTTCATTGAGAAGCACTCTTCATTTGTCCTTTGCATTAAGAACACAAACATTGGCTGTATCCCAATGAACTTACTCAGATAAACGCAATATGGTTTTCTTTTTAAATAATCCTTTACTTAATATATCAACAAGGTACTGTATAGTGGAGAGTGAAGTTTGTAGTTAACACAGTATGTGACATGGTAGTTTTCGGAGGATGTATGATGCAGAATCTTCCAGCCCCTTGCAGTCCCTTTTAGGAGGAAATACACTAAACGCAAGCCAGAAGCAAATCAACACGGTTCAAACAATGACAAGCCATCAGGATTAACTTTCAGTGAATATACACTGGTCCTTTGGGAGGGACACACAGAGACAGAGTGCTGATGCCTTCACCCTGCCTCAAAATGGTTACACATCTTACATACTGTGGACACCTTGACAAATGCCCCTGTTTGTGTTTGTGTGTGTGATACTAGTTTTTAAAAGCCCTGTTGCAATTGTCTTTTTGTGCTCTTCTGGTGGATGCACAGTTAGGAAGAAAAAAAAAAAAACTAGAGCCAAAATAAATCTGATTTATCAGCAATACCAAACATGAACCCCAAAATCACTAACAAGCATCCCCTGTAGTCAGCAATGATCTTTGAACCCTGCCAAAGAAATTAGGGAGGGATGTATAACTACAGGGTCCTAACATTACTGTTTTGACTTAAGAATCAAAAGCATCAAGCAAGGCTTGAAAAGACTTAGAATTAGTAGTTTTTGTTTTGTGTATGGATCACTTTTTCCCTTTGGACACTTGGACCTGCTTTGCTTTCCTATGTAGCTGGAATGGTAAGTCATGAATAAAACCATGATTCTCATGTTCTAAAGCAAAACTATAATTCCTCCTTGCAATATGTTAGAGAAAAATGGTATAAACAAAGAAGTTCATGAAAATTAACCACTTTACTGTCAAAAGCTGCAATGGACACTGCCCCCCCCCCAGGCTTGCTGATTAAGTGCATCAGGTGTTTCCTGTGGCTTGCTACAACACTGCCTGTGTTTTAATGGATGTTGTGTTCCCACCTTGAAGAGGTTGCCCTCCTCAGTGGGGAAGGACGTTCTGACTCCTGTGAAATAACTAAGGCTGTTATGATCTACCTGCCCTAGTGGGAAATGGAGCTGTATGTTAGCTTCTTCATTAATACATTTGACCAGATAGGTCACATTACACTTTTTATTTTTAACCTCGGGGAAAATGTCAAACATATTTTCAACCAACATCCAGGTAATTATAAATTGCATTATTTCTGGGAGAATGTGTTCCACTGGTAGAGCTATCATCAGAAATGTCAGGAAAATAGGCAGGGGAACTCAGCCCTTGTCTCTGCCTGTGATTGTCCTGTGTCATGAGCTGCTAAAGCACCTGATAGTGTTTGAAGGGAACCCAGGGTCTCTCCATGATCAAACGCATCTCCCCACAATACTGTTAATATTGGGCATTAACAATAACTCTGAGTATGAATAACAACTGTCATTAATATCTTTCTGGTCATGGTTGTGTCTTTTCCAGTTTCCTCAGTGCAGTGATAGCTGTCCAGTTCTCAAAGCGGAGGAAGACTGTCTGAAATTACTTTGTCCGTTCAGACAGCATGAAGCTCTCTATAAGCCAGTGACTACGGCTTAGTTCCATGGTGTCAGCCTGCATCTTCAACCTTGCCTCAGCGCATCACCTCAGACTGCCTAATAGTGATAGCAAGAGAAGCCCACATACAGTGCAGATGTATCAACAAAACCCATCACCTCAACTGAAACCGCCAATGGAAGAACAACTCCCCACTGATGGTCCAGCAGCAGCCTTCATGAGTCACGTATAAGACGTTACAAATTCCATAATGTGCTTTCTATCCTGGTGTAGGTGGGAGCCCAGGTGTGTTAATATGGGGGGGGGGGACGACTGATGTTAATTTGAGCAGTGCCTGTGTCATGCTGTGCACAAGATAAAGGCTGTAACTAGAGCGTAGCTCTTTGGGAACACTTTCTAGCAAAGGAATCCTTGCACACCATTCTCACCATTTCATGGGACTAGGTCTCCATTGCATCACTGAAGCTCCAAATATGTCTATGAACCCTGCAAGACATCAAAGGAAACTATCTGCCCTTGGTCTTCTTGGCCCAAAGCAAAAGTTTAAGCAGCCAAAAATCCCACTGGGGGTTAAACACACAAAACCAATAAATGAGGACAATTATTTTGTGGGAAATGGAAAAAAAAAAAAAGCTCTCAAAAGCCAAAGTACCATCCTTTGAACATGTAATTTTATCTATGCAGTCAAGGGGAAGAGGACAGTGGAAGGAAATTATCCAGCTAAATACACAAAAGCCCATGTCATCCTGAATTTTGGATTGCTTACTTTTACACTGATCACCTTCGCAGATTGTCTCATCCCTTCACTGTGTGGACCTTGCTTTAAAAAAAGCAGCAGCCAAAGCCCTCTAGCTAATAGACTAAAATAGAAACTAGAGTTACTTTAGAATTAATTGAAATTAAGTCACAGCTAATTTCAGCTTGACTGACTGCACAGTTTCAATTCTTGTGTCTACAACACTACAGCATCAGTTATATTTTCTGCTGATTATGAAGGAAAAGAACAGTAAAACATATAAGGTGGGGGGTACATTATTAAGGGAAATAAAACTCTTACTATAAAGAAAAACTTGCATAGCATTTTATACCTATACTCTTACAAAGAAGACACATCACAGTTTTATTTTGTTTATAAAAAAATGGGGGGGATAGAGAGAAAGCAAGAAGATTGTGACATTTAATTCATAGGTACGTAAAATAACAGCCAGAAGAAAAGAAAATATGCAGCGCAGAATGAAATGTCTAAATTTGGTTTTAAAAAGAAATTTCCAAGAATGCATTTTGCAGACAATGCATACGATCTATAGCCCTTCTACATCTAAGGGATGAAAAGAAGTAAATTATACATGTTTTCCTAAGATAGACATTGCTTCAGAAATATCTAGAATTAAGCATGGATATTCCTCTCATTTCTGTACCCTCTACTCTATGCCTGGCTTTGTCTTGCCAAGATTGAGGGAACGAGCCTCCACTCTCTGGCTTGTCCATTTTTTACCTGTTGTCCTGTTAATATAAGATCAGTTATCCCTTCACAAACATGAGGAACATCCAAGATTAAAAAGGAACAAACAGAATTTCAAAAGAGGAACTGGATCAATGTCAGTCCAAGGTGGAAACTCAGTATTGCTTTTAAAAATGCATTATTTCAGCCAGGTTTGATGTGTCCTTACAGAATTATTATTAGCAGTGAAAATTAGTATGGAATTCAAAATGTGTAAGTGCATATGGATACTCAGTGCAACCAAAACTGGCATCCATAATTTTTTTGAAATATTGAACAGGAGAGCAAAAACCAAATATAGCATAGACAACTAATGATGGAAAATGCTGTATGATTGGAAGACAAGAATTTGAAAGAGATATAAAGGTATTAATTCAAGCTATTTCAACATGATACTAACAAAATCACTTGATATCATATGTAAGAACCACTGCTGAGCTGGCCTGGTCTAAATGATATCAGTACGTTTTAAATAGCAAGTTGTTTTAGCAAATTCCAAATATTGATCGCTTGTTGTTCTAAATATCATATTGACATAGCGAAGTGAACCTACCCAAATAATTTTCATTATCAAAAATAATTCCATTCAATATAATTCTTCCCATTATTTTATTAGCCTCTTCTAAAAAAGTATTCTAGAATATAGCTCTGTTGAATTAGATTCAACCTGACATATGATTTGAATAGTAACACTTTTAAAGGGATTTTTCTTATTAGGACATCATATCTGCTCCTGCGTCTGAAGGACAATCAGACGCAAGTTTCTAACTCTGTTACCACACAGGGACAGGGAAGCATGAGGAGTGGTTTTTAAGTTCCCAATCAGAAAAGCAACCTCCAGCTTTAAAGGTCTTTCAAAAATCACGTCTCATTTTCTTGATTCTTCCAGACTGAGTTAATTTATCTCATAGGAACTGTTTACCTTGTGATACTTTCTGTATTTCCTACACTGGGTCAAATTGGGGCACTACCACTTTTCTTATTTTTTACTTTCCTCCCAGAGCAGGCATAGAAATAGCATGACGATATCTAGGCCATTTCTTGTTTTACTTGTATTATTTATCCTATCCCAATGAATCCATTTTAACCTGCCTTTTCCTCTGACCACTGGCATTAGGAAGGGAATTTATTCTGACAGCCTTGACAGCTAATGTGCATCGTAAGGAAGAATCATTCCTTCTCTTGCCTTAGTGTTGGGTTCTCTGTGTACAACCCTGTACAGTACTTCAGCAACTACTTTTTTTTTTTAAGATTTAAAAAGCAAAGAGTTACAAAACTGTTTGTAATTAACTTGAAATAGAAAAGATAGCACTTTTTTTAAATCCCATTATATAGTACACCGTATAAATTACAGAGTATTCAAATGCACAATTGCATCTGCGTAACATTTATCAAATGTAATTTGCGTGTCTTTATGTGCACACACATGTGTGTTCTCAAGAGTGTCACTGTCCGCCTTTCCAATGCTGGACCTCTGGCTGTCACGTCGGGCAGTGCTCCAGGTCTGACACACTACTGTTGCAGTATCGCATGTTGTTGGGGATATGGCAGTCTGTGTAATTAATGCCCCCATTTGGGGTGTAAATGGGCTGCAGTCTGAAATCTCCTTTAAGGAGCTGATCGTTATTTAAGGAGACGATCTGAAAACTGGTTTCCGTCATCTCCAAGATGGAGTTGTCCTTCTTGGTGCCTGCCTCGCAGTAGTCATCTTTCCGCCGGCCTCGGTTGTATTTCCACTTCTGGGAGGTGTAGCGCCCCTTTTTGTGCATGTGCCAGCAAAAGATGCTGAGCAAGACCACGAGGACAAATATCACTGCGCCCCCAATCAAGCCAGCCAGCAGAAAAGGGGAGCCCATGCTGTGCGATGTGGTCTGCTCGTGGCTGGAAGCAGTGTTGCTGCCATTGTTCAAATAGGAGGCAAGGGTGGTGGCCTCAGAACAAATGGTATCTTCTACAGCTCGGTAGTTAAAAGCATCCAGAGGCACTAAACAAATCCGATAGGTGGATCTGGGCTCTAAATTCACCAGGCTCAGATGCTGCTTCTCACCACTGACTATGCGTTCCTGAACAATCCCCCCTACTAAACTGTGGCCCATTTTCACCCAAGTGAGTTTGTACGCCATCACCGTAAAGAGAGAGAGCCAGCTGACTTGGATGGAAGTGTCGTTCACAAAATGTATAGAGAGCTGGATCCGTTCGGAAAGAGGTGGGGTCACTCTTTCTCTGCCATCCCAGTCGGGTATCGTGGGGAGTTTCAGTGTGGTAGGAGTC
Source organism: Chaetophractus vellerosus (assembly GCA_004027955.1). NCBI lineage: Eukaryota > Metazoa > Chordata > Mammalia > Cingulata > Chlamyphoridae > Chaetophractus > Chaetophractus vellerosus. Next base: position 4,365 of record PVKH010004661.1, on the reverse strand, counting down.
ACAGGCGTATAGCTTCTGCTAACGGTTGGAACCGAGAGAGTGGGAATCTGAGTTGTTGGAGAAACTGGACTTGGGGCTGGGACGAAGAGAGGAAGGCCGGGCGTAGTGGTGGGACACGACAAAAGATTCATATTCAACTCTCTGACAGCCATCCCTCGGACTTGTTCGGGACCCTGGCACATGAAACCCCTCACGTTGAGAGATGAAGGGATATATTTGAGCCATTCAGTGACCCATTTAATACTGCAGTCACAAAACCAAGGGTTATTCCGAGCAGTGAGCTGCTTCAGGTTGGAGAGATTATCGAAGACCCCTTGAGTCAACATTCGCAGCTGGTTGTTGGATATATCCAGCCTTTCCAGCTTACGGAGATTTGAGAAGGCTGTCAAAGGGATGTGGTTTATCTGGTTGTCCTGCAAATAGAGCCTGATCAGGTGCGTTCCTGGGAGGTCAGGAGGCGGGTGAGAGAGTGAATTCCGCACGATGGAAAACTCCTTGAGCTTGGTGAGATGGCTGAAGGTGCCCTCGGCGATGCCCTTGTTGGTCAGGAGATTCCCGTCCACAATCAGACGCTCCAAGCTGGTGAGGTTCTGAAAGGCCATGTCTGATATGACAGCGATGCGATTCTCATCCACCCTCAGCTCTTGTAAGTCCACGGGAAGGCCAACAGGCACACTGCTGAGGTGATTCTTGGACAAAAACAACAATTTGAGGCTGATCGCTTCCCGGAAGGCCCCGTCTTCCACCCCTACTGTGGATATCGAGTTGTCATCCAAGTGTAGTTCTTCCAGCTTCAGAAGCTGGGCAAGGGCAGCCCGAGAAATGGTCTGAATATTGTTTTCCTGCAAATGGAGAACTCTGACATTCTTGGGAAGGTTCATGGGAAACTCATCCAGTTGGTTGCCATACAGGTAGACTGTGTGCACCGACTGGACGTTGTGCAGTTCTGCAGGAAACCCAGCATTATTAATTTGGTTGTTGTGGAGGTAGAGTACGGTTACACCCTCCGGGATCCCAAGAGGCACTGAGGTCAAGCTTCGCTCATTACAGTAGACAAAGTTCCTGTCACAGCGACACACGTTAGGGCATGCCAGGAGTTTTGACACCTGTGAGTAGAGCCCCAGGGAAATGATAAGCCAAGATTTCACGAAAAAAGCCCCATGGCTGGGCCACCTTGTGATCTGTAGGCCCATTTCTGAAGTAAAGAAACAAAATACAATGTGGTAGGGGAATAAAAAGCAAAAGCAAAATGACGGGACCAAGTTCTGTTTAAGTCCAGAGCTCCAGCTAGAAGAAAGGTCCTGAAAGCATACAGCAAAATAATCTTCACGTTGTCTCTGGTCTTGTCAGCCTGTGCTGCCCTCTTTGCTGTTGTCCTCCATGTGCAAAAAGTTTCGATAAAAGGAATTTTCCACACAGTCAACAGGTGATTCCAAGTTATCAGTGATCAAAAGGCCCAACTGGGCAGGCAGAACTTGCTTCTCTTGTAGAGCAGATCAACTTTGATCAGCTTGTGAACTTCTTGATTAAGTTCAATTAACAGCCTGTTGAAGAAAAGAAAGAAAAGAATCAGCTGTGGATAGTAAGGGAAGATGTGCTGATCTATCATCTTTTCAAAAACAATGTGATTAGGACAATATGATTAAGAGTCAGGGGTTGGTGCTTTTATAATTTAAATAAGAATAATTTGCTTGAAAAGATATTCAAGAAATGACAGATTGAAGACTCTTCTAAAGAACACCATATTGTGACCTCTGGACTACCAACACTCTCACTTTGAATTTTACATCCCAACCAGCATCTTCCCTTAAGCATCAATTTGCATATCCAGAAGCCACTTGCATCCTATAATGCTGATCACCTCCAAATCCTATGGGTCACCGTCTGATTTCAAGATGGCGATGGTGACTGAACAACTAATAAAATGTAAAGGGATAATGTGAAACTCTTTGTAGTTATAAATAAACAGTTGCAAAATGGATCCATCCTTTAGATCTGGCACTATGATGAGGAACATAAAACACAGAAGGCTTCTCTTTTCATCTTCCCCACCTCTTGTTTCCCATCCTCTTGTCTTCCTCCAAAACAGCTTCTACTAGAGTTCCCAAGTAGAATGACCCAACTCCAGCCCACAGCACACCTCTACTTATCCCCTCTTTTGGAACTTTGAGGTCAGATGAAATACACTTTGAATTGCCAAGCGCGGTACTGGGAATGAATGATTTTCAACAACCCTAACTTCCTCCCATCTGTGAGGGTTTTCCTACTCTTACAGGACTTCTAGCAAATTATGAAATGATAAAAGACATGGTTGGGGTAGTAAAGGCAATCCACAAATAGCAATTATGCCTTCTTGCTCCAGAATGTGTTGCATCTCTTTTTAGATTGGAGAGGTAAATAAGTTAATTGAAAGGTGCCAGATTTGATTTCCCTACAAAGCAAGCTAACATGACAAGACATGGCAAGCTGTGAGTCTCTTAATTCTCACCAATACACAGAAATTGAAATAACTTACATCTTAAGGCACAGAGGAAATATTCGAAATTGTTCCCTTAGCTATCTTTAGAAACCTAATTTTGAAAAAAACAACAACACTGTAAATGTTATTTAAGTGTCAAGGACGTTGTGAATTTGTTCTACAATTTAAAAGATTAAGTAAGCTATCTAAAAATGCCTTCGATACTCAGGAATGGTAAAATTAAATTTTTATAGTTCAAAACTTTAGAAAAAATTCTTCTTCATGCTTTATTAAACATCAAGCACTAACTTAATTTTAAAAAACTATAAATATGTTTTGCCACTGAATAGGAACTATCCCCTACAGAAGAAAACCCCCTTAATGTTTAGAGAATAGTTTGTAGTGCAACTAAATACAGTACAAAAAAAATGAGTTTTATGCCATTATTAGGTCAGATTTCAAACCGTCCCAATGTTCCCTAAAATCTTGCTGTCAAATGTGTTCCTTGGTCCAGCAGCACCAGCCTGACCTGGGAACTTGTTAGAAATGCAGAACCTCAGACCACATTAAAGTGTGAGAAGCAGTGCCCTAAACACAGTGACATCTCATTTAATCATTTACACGTTTTAATTTATTATGTGTAAAATAGATGCAAGAACACGTCAAGTGACGCTTTGAGAAGAGTAAAGACACAGGGCACACTAATTTCTTTCGTCCCTGGGAGATAATCTCAAATGACATCTTAATAGTTTAGGAGCAGTACAATGACCATATATGTCATTTGGCCTCAACAGATTTTTGAAAATGTTTGAATGATAACCACTGACATCTAGTGGGAGCTTAAAGGGGTATTCGTAATCGGAGAAGCTTACTTTTATAAAGCACAATAACTTAAAAACAAAAAACTGCTTGGTGCCATTAGCATTTACTATTTAGAAGGGGTAGGGCACGGAGACTAAAAGAACAGAAATATACGCTTCTGAATATTCCACAGGAATCCTCAAAGTGTGACAGTACCACAACACAGTGAGCAGAATGTGCTAAAGGGAAAAACAGCTGTTCCAGGGTCTCTAATGTTCCTGTGTTCAAAGGAATAGAGTCTTCCTGGCTGTGTACATGAACAAGTTTATAGGGCCAAAGGAACAACAAAGCAATGCTTGAAGATGACTGAATTTACTTAGAACGTTCATCAGGTATCAGCCTGAAAGCAATAATAGCTGGGAGCCACACGGTACTGGGAAATGGACTTGGAGACTATTATTATGCGCACAAACTGTACATTTTCCACTTCCTAAACTGTGTCCTCTGCAAACAGAGAAAAAGCCCCATCAGCCAACCCTCTGCCCCAGGCCTTGCTCATGGATCCAAAAATGTCTCCATATCTCACCCACAAGTGGAGCTTTTATAATTAAGTAGGATGATGTGGCCCTAAGAAAGCCCCTAATAGGATTACATGGGGGAAACTGTCACTGTTTATACACCTTAATAGAGGAAAAGTACCATCTAGATCACATTGTGTTGACCGGCTATGACAAGTTCAATTTTGAATTAAAACAAGCTTTCTAAGCTTCCTTTGAAATTCTTGGGAATCCACAAAATAAGAGTGTATAGCAGATTTGTTCGGATCCTTGGATCGACAATAGCCTACACATCAGCCAACATGCAGTATCTTTGTTCAAATTAGTGCTAGTGTAAAATGATAAACACCTAGGCTATTATGCTCTTTTTGTTTTTTATATTTAAGTGGGTCACTTTTCCTCTCTGTATTCAGTTATGGCTCCTACTGAATACCAGGGAAATGTTCCATTTAGATTTTAAGCTTAGGACCATATTTATAGAGGAAGGCAGTACAGTCTAATGGTTAAAAGCCCAGGTCCTGAGTTCTCATCCCAACTCTGACACCTGAT
>PVKH010004660.1:0-23058 GCA_004027955.1 Chaetophractus vellerosus | reverse complement strand
GTCGGTAAAGAAGTACCTCTGACGATACCTTGATTTGCACACTTTCACAGACCTCAGAACAGTAAACTTTTAACCTAATAAATTTCAATTGCAGGGAACCGGCTATAGCTCAATTGGTAGGGCTCCAGTTTACCTCATGGGCCCGGGGCCTCCTGGTTAAGGCAAGCCGCCGTGCGGGCAGGGCAAGACAAGCAGACACAGAAAAATGCAAAAAAAGCAAAATGAACACAGCGAGCACAAGCAGCAAGGGGGTATATATAAATAAATAAAAATAAATCTTTAAAAAAAATTTCCATTGTGAAAGCCAACTCATTTCTGGTATATTGCTTTGGCAGCAACTAAAACAGTGCCCCAAATCCTCCTTATCTATTCCTCCACTCATATATACCCTCTGGCTGGAATGGACATCCTTTCTGTTCAACTATTCTGTCTTGTCAGATCCCTGCCCTTGATTTAAGATCCAGCTCAAATGCAACCTCATCCATGTACCAGCAGTATTGGGGATGAAGAAAGGTATAAATCATGTTACTGTCCCTCAACTAATTTATACTCTATGCAAAGAGGTAAGCCTAAAACGTGTGCCTAAGAGATCCCTGAATTCTTTACTCCACTCCCCAAACTTATTCCCATACCAGTTTTTCCATCCTACTTAATGACACTTCTGTTCCCCTAGTTGCTCAGGTCAAAAACTTAGGGATCCTGAATTGTGAGAATATGGCAACAGACTAACAGGAGAAAGAGCCAAAAGCTCTCCGAGGGACCTGCTTTGAGGGTCAGCAGACCAGGACAGTAGTATACAACTCCCAGGAGGGTCAGGGACAGAGAGATAAAGAAGCCAAAATGACAAACATGAGTTACCAAGCCCCCTTGGCAGCTGGAAAGGGGTCCCCTCTCCCACACCCAAAAAAGCTTTCCGAGGGACCTGCTTTGGGGGGTCAACAGATGAGGACCGTGCTACACAGCTCACAGGAAGGTGAGGGGCAGAGAGACAAAAAAGCTGAAACGACAAACGTGAGTTACCAAGCCCCCTTGGCAGCCAGGAAGAGCTCCCCTCCCCCACCCCCCAAGATATTAAGTTGGGGTAAAACCCCTGGCTCACTGCAGCCAAGGGGGGAACAGACATCTTCCTCCCTTTCAGCTCTTTCAAGGGAAAAGGGAGGGGAGGTCGGGGTGCTTTTCTTCAGTGAATTTGGCCAGCAGAGCCCGCTTTGAATCATGGATCTGAAGAGTCAACACAGGGACACTAGAAAGCAAAGACTGAAACACCTCCATGGAAAGGTGCACTGACATGCGCCATCTGATGGCCAGTCTGGAAATTGCATGGAAAAAGCTGTTGCACTCTCTGTATCCAAGCCCTGGGAGAAAATCTGTGCCCCAATAGTGAGTTCCTGGCCCAATTTTGAAAACTTAGCTGGGCAATTTTAAAGACTGAGAATAAGTAGAACCAAGTATCAAAGAAGAGCTATGGGGAAAAAACAATAGGCAAGAGAGAGAAATTAGTCATCAGAGTAAATTCACCAACAATTCGGATGCCTAGATATCAAGAAAAAATTACAAGCCATACTATGAAACAGGAAGAGGTGGCCCAGCCAAAAGAACAAACCAATATCCTGAAGAGATACAGGATTTAATACAATTAATCAGTGATAATCACACAACTCTCCTAAATCACTTCAAAGCATTTAAAGAAAATATGTCTAAAGAAATAAAGGATATTGAGAAGACATTGGGAAAGCATAGCGAACAATTTGAAAGGCTGCAAAGAAAAGTAACAGACTTGGGAAGCCAATGTAGTTCAATCAATTGGGCTCCTGTCTACCATATAGGAGGTCCACGGTTCGATTCCCAGGGCCTCCTGGTGAAGGCGAACTGGCCTGAGTAAAGAGCTGGCCCATGTGGAGTGCTGGCCCATGCAGAAGGGCTGGCCTGTGCAAGAGTGCTGGCCTGCACAGGAGTCCTGGCCCGTGCGGAAGAGCTGGCACAGCAAGATGACACAACAAAAAGAGACACAGAGGACAGATAATAAGAGATGCATCAGACCAGGGAGCTGAGGTGGCACAAGAAATTGAGCACCTCTCTCCCACTCTAGTAGGTCCCAGGATCGGTTTCCAGTGCCGCCTGAAGAGAAGACAAGCAGACACAGAACACACAGTGAATGGACACAGAGATGAGACAGCGAGCGTAAAACAGTGGGGAAGGCGGGGATAAATAAATAAATCTAACAACAAAAATAACAGACCTAATGGAAATGAAAGACATGATGGATGAGATTTAAAATACATTAGATGCACATAAGAGCAGATTTGAATTGCTTGAAGACAGAATTAGTGATTTCAAAGACAGAACATCTGAGTTGGGAAAGGTAGGAGAACAGAAAGAGAAGATAATGGGAAAAATGGAACAGGGCCTCAGGGAATTGAATGACAATGTGAAACCCACAAACATTCGCATTATTGGTGTCCCAGAAGAAGAGAATGGCAAAGGAGCAGAAAGAATATTTGAGGAAATAATGACCGAAAACTTCCCAAACCTTATGAAGAACATAAATATCAATATCCAAAAAGGACAACACACCCCAAACAGAATAAATCTGAATAGATCTACCCTGAGACACCTACTATTCAGAGTGACAAATATCAGAGATAGAGAGGATTCTGAAAGCAGCAAGAGAAAAGCAAAGCATCACATACAAGGGAAATTCGATAAGATTAAGTGCTGACCTCTCATCAGAAACCACAGAGAGAAGAAAGTGGTATGATGTATGTATGAGAAATACTACCCACCAAGAATACTGTATCCAGCAAAGCTGTCCTTCAAAAATGAGGGTGAGTTCAGTCTTCACAGACAAACAAAAACTGACAGAATATGTTACCAAAAGACCAGATTTGCAAGGGATACTAAAAGGGATACTGCAGCCTGAAAGAAAAAAAGAAGGGTGAGAGATTTGAAGAAGAGCTTAGAAATGAAGATTATTAGGAAGGGTACACTAAAGGATAAGAAGACAGACAACAGAATAATATGACAACAGAGAGCTGAAGGACAAAATGGATGAAGTAAGTAATGTCTTTACAGTAATAACACTGAATGTTAATGGATCAAAAGACATAGGCTGATAGATTGGATAAAAAAATATGAGCCGCCTATATGTTGTCTACAAGAGACCCACCTCAAACATAAGGACACAACCAGGTTAAAAGTGAAAGGCTGGAAAAAGGTATTCCATGCAAATAGTAACCAAAAAAGAGCTGGAGTAGACCAGATAAATGTAAAATTACAACATTATAGTATATGAAGAATAATTACTGAGTGCAATTGGCAAATTGTTCCTGTGATCAGTATTCTGTAAAATTTTTTTATACAAAATAAACACTTGCTTTTAATTGAGGAGGCCTGAAGAAGAGATATATTTTTGGATACTTCATTTATCTTTAACCCTTTCTTATTCATACTCTTTAATTAGAATAATCTATCAGGATCAATAATGACTTAGCATGACTACTGTTGAACAAGATTTTGAATTTTTCTGCCTCATAAAATTATGAGTTGGCAAATTGTTATCTGCTGTAATTGATTTCAGTAGGATGTAAAGAATTCTCAAATAGGAATTTAATTATCTAGAAAGAATTATGGCCTAAATGGAAATTAAATAACTAAACCATTAATTTATTTCATTCTTAGAAATTATGTCCAATAGAACTGTAATATAAAAATTGAATTGTTATAATTAATTTGTTATATTGGAATTATTATTTACATTTATAAAGGTTTGTTGCTATGCTATTTTTTATAATTGATTATATTAAATCTAATCTGGCCTTGCATTCTCTTTTAAAGATTTTATTTTATTTACTTATTTCTCCCCCTGCCTCGTTGTTTTTGCACTCGCTGTCTGCTCTCTGTGTGTTCCTCTGTGTCTGCTTACCTCCTCTCCAGGAGGCACTGGGAACCAATCCTGGGACCTTCTGGAGTGGGACGCTCAATCTCTTGTGCCATCTCAGCTCCCTGGTCTGCTGTGTCTCCCACTGTCTCTCTTCTGTGTCTTTTTGTTGCGTTATCTTGCTGCGCCTGCTCTCCGCATAGGCCAGCACTCCACGCAGGCCAGCTCACCACATAGGCCAGCCTGCCTTTCACCAGGAGGCCCAGGAACTGAACCCTGGACTTCCCATATGGTAGACGGGAGCCTAATCGCTTGAGTCACATCCGTTTCCCTCTTTTAAAATTTGTAATTTCTTTCCATCTATTTTTCTATTTATTTTACAATTTTACAATAAAGGACTTTTAGCAGCTTTTTCTAAAAAGCCATTAATTATACACTTTGGATAGATCATATGGTATGTGAATATATCTCAATAAAACTGCTCAATAGACAAACAAATAATTGTGCAAGAATAGCCAGAAATAGCCGCTATGTACAGCAGGGGAAAGAGAGAGATTGAGAGATGAGGAATTTTCTTGCTTGTCTGTTTTTTGTTTATTATTATTATTGAAATAACGAAAATGCTCCAATAATGACTGAAGTGATGAATGCACAACTATGTGATATACCAAATACCACTGATTGCATACTTTGGATGAATTGTATGCTTTATTATCAGGGAAGCGGATGTGGCTCAAGTGGTTGAGCTCCCGTTTACCATATGGGAGGCCCCGGGTTTGATTCCTGAGGCCTCCTGGTGAAGGCAAGCCAGCCTGTGTAGCGCGGTGCACTGACGGCGCAGTAACCCGCATGGCGCGGTGAGCTGGCGCAGCAAGATGACACAACAAAGGCAGACAAGCAGACACAGAAAAACGCACAGCAAATGGACACAGCAAGCACAAGCAGCAAGGAGGGGATAAATAAATAAAATAAATCTTAAAAAATATGTATGTATCAGTAAAATTAATTTGTATAAAAAATAAACTTAGGGATGCTGCTTGATTTTTCTCTCTCCCCATTCCCCTCCCACACACACATACATTTAATTCAACAGCATCTAAATATTACCTAGTCCAACAACTTCTCACCACCCTGGTCCAGGTCACCATTATCTTGTTTGCTTTAACATTATAACCTCCAAATTTGTCTCTTTGCTTCTACTCATACCTTCCCACATACTTTCCCCAAACACAGGAATGAATAAGACAGTTATTTTCTTCACAGAGTTTACAATATAATTCCAGTCTGTGAAGCTGAACTGCTCGTCAACAGGAACATACATTGATTCCCATTAGCGTACCCCATTCTGCAGAGCCCTGCACTGAGCCTATCTCCCAGTGCCCCTTACAGATGCTACAGCAGAAGGCGCCAATATTTAGGGGGGCAAAGTTTAGAATTAAATCACAATTGAGAGGTTACAGCTGAAGACTAGAGAAGGAGAAGTCAGGTAACATAAGTAGCTCAAAGAACATGGGCTTTAAGAGTCAGACAAACCCAAATGTGAATCCTAAATCTGATACTTGTTAGTTCTATGACTTTAGTAATAGTCAACTACAGTATAAAAATTATAATGATAATGAGAAAATAATAGCATAACAATAATAATATCAAATACTAATTATGGATCACTTGCAACTTACTGAAGCTAATAAATATAGGTCTAACTCCAAAAGCCACTCTCATAATTTGATTTAGTGAGATAATATAATAGAGTTAAGAGGCACTAACAGTGTGACAAATATATTCATAAATATATATGATGAGACCTCCAAGTTCTACTGCCTCTTCAGCAACAGAAAAACTAAAGTGCAAAATGCTGTTTTATTTATTTTCTTAGTTATTACTTGGGACCAAAACATTGCACAACTCCAAAAGTTGCCAATCACATTATAGTCTGTAAATTTAAGTGAGAGAGTTCACAGGTATATTTAGGGTCAACCAACAGAGGCTATAATCACAAGGTAAAAGACCACAAAAAACATACTCCAGAAAGGGCTACTGGTTGCAAATTGGTCTTTTATCATCCATGAAGGATCACACTACAGAAATGAATTTACTAAACTACCGAGGTGTCACATATAGTCGTTGTTGAATCTCTTTCCTAAACTGGGACTGCATTGATGCTACTTCCTGTTGGGTGAGGGCCTTGTCACAGGTCTGATAGGTCAATCTATAGCAGAGGCTGACTTGTTCAGTCTTTGGATGCTGAAAACGACTAAGGAATTGTATGGCTATGATAGTGTCCTGGGACACTGCTCGGGCCACAGTGTGAAACTCTAGTTCGTCAAAATCTTTCTTTTCATCTAACCAAAAACTAATATCATGCACATAGCATGGAGGATACAGGGAATAGCTTTTAAAGGGTTCTATTTTTCCAGGTGCAAAATTCTTCAGGAAACGGTTATCAAAGGTCCATAACATTCTCCAGTCAGAGATGCCCCAGACAAGCATGGTTAACAGGTCCAAGTTCATAGACACACACACAAAACACTGGTCTTTGTGTATAGTGCTCAAAGCAGATGTGGTAACAGACCCAATAATCAGACCCTTGGTATCATCTGGGCCAAAATTATGTGACTTAACACAAATCACATAATCTTTTTCAGTTGGTTGAAGGACAAATTCCACTGAACTGCTTGGCTTAGAGCCTTCCAGCAATGTGTGGGTCAGGAGGTGATCTAGAATGGCCTTCAGGTGATCCAATAGTAACTGAAGATAGGTGTCCTTCAGGTTTTTATCAAACCCAAGAATAAATAAAGTCTCATGAAATGCTGGCATTGTGAAAGGCAAAATATGGCACTTCCTAAAGACGGGTCCACTGAGGACATGCAGAGAACCTGGAAGGAAGTCTGGTGCTTGGATGACTGCCTGAACATGAACTAGAAGAGAAGGTACAAGGCAAACCTTGGCCAGGCAATATATTCCTTCAGGAGCTTCTTCCTTATCATCTCTCCCAGGACCGTTGGAAGCCTTGGAAAGGCTAAGTTCTGAAAATGACACTTCAAAATCCTCCATATCTTGTGCTGTTCCACTAGTCAGGGACTCAGAATTTGAATTGACCCCAAGACTAATCCAAAAGGCAGCTGATAGAATGTCTCGGTTCCAGGAAGGGAAAACAGTGGTGCCTCCCTCTGGCAGCAAAGAGAAGGAACACTTCAGCCTTTTTAGAGCGAAAACTTTGCCTAATTCAGCAATCAGTTTCTCATTTATGTTTCTGATAGGATGACATGAAGTTGCTTCCAGGAAACCCCTGTTTAAACACACACACAGATACAAAATAATTTTTCTAATTTAAAATTTTACATAACATAAATAACGATGACATAGCTAGAATGAAAAATACAAACAGCTGTACAGAAAAAAAAATCTTTAAATTGATCCTGAAAGGAAACAAAAAAATCATCTATCATAAACAGAGATTTCATGTGTTTCACAACTTGGACAGGTACCATCCCTACAATATACCAGAGAATATGACAGTTTTTAATTCTTAAGAGGCTTGAGGAGGCCTGTTGTACATGCATTCACATCATCAACATCATTAGCTACTTACAAAACATCCATTCAACATATGGTTACCATCAAGTCAATCAGGATACAACTCGAAATGGATGCAATATCCAGGAAAAGAACAAGTTACCTGTTCAACTTTCCTACAAGTGCTTCTGGTTCTGGAAAGAAAAACCATTGGTCACCTAGTTTGATTCTGAAGATTCTGGGTTGAGAACATTTGAAGGGTAAACTCCGGGTGAAGATATGGTTCAAAGCACCTTCAACATGAAAGGACTTATCCTGACTCCTGGCAAAACAGACAAGAAGTATGAAATCTGTCATTACGGAAAAAAGCAAGTATTTCTAGAGAATGAATCAGGAAATTTGCAGGGAAAAGTCCACTGATGAGATCTTTCTATCATTAATGAGAGATGAAAGAGAAGGCTCAAACTGATTTTATTACTTACTTATATCCAGTGCACTTGTACCCTGGCACAGCCTCACAGCTGAAGGGATGCACATCACTTAAAATGAGACCCCCCTGAGCTGCCATGGCAACCACTTGCCAACTGTTGTGCCATTCTCTCCTGGGCTTGTCAGCAGGAGTTCCACCTTGTCCTTTGCACAGTGCCACATGGACTTCTCCATCTTCTTCAAGAACATCTGCACAGCTAAATGGGGGGGGGGGGTGGAAATGCCAGCCATTTATCAGAAATAGGTAGAAATTATCACAGGAATTAGTTATATATACATGGTTTAGCTGTGAAGACTGTACTTCAAATAATTAAAATCCAATCATACCTATTTGCAAAGACCTACTGGATTTTAAGCATGCAAAGAAAGTGGCTGGAAGTAAATAAGAAAGTAAATTCAATATTCAACACATTAACCAGGGCAGTTATCGAACTTTGTTTATGTACTGTTCATCTATGTCAGAGAAAGGTCACTGTTTGCAAAGTTCCTATACACGAGTCATTGCTTTGTCTGTTTCTCTCCATCTTAATTTCCTAGGGCTACCATAATAAAGTAATACAAACTGGGTTGCTTAAAACAAAATAAATGTATTGTCTCACAACTCTGGATGCTACAAGGTTTTTTGTTTTTGTTTTTTGAGGTACCAAGGCTTGAAGCCGAGACCTCCTATGTGGGAAGCCGGTGCTTAATCACTGGGCCACATCAGCTCCCCTGAGTTGGTCCTTCTGTCGGAGGCATCAGGAACAGAACCTGGGACCTCCCATGTGGGAAGCAGGCTCTCAACTGCTTGAGCCACATCTGCTCCAATGCTACAAGTTTGAAATCAAGGTGTTGGCATGGTCATGTTCCCTTAGAAATCTGTAGGGGAGAATTCCTCCTTGCCTCTTCTAGCTTCTGGTGTTTGCAGGCAATCCTTGTAGTCCTTAGTTTAGTGCTGCAGCACTTCAATCTCTGTCTCAGTTGTCACATGGCATCCTCTCTCGCCTCTCTTCTCCCCTTCTTTTAAGGACACCAGTCATACGAACTTATTTTAACTTAACTAATTCTATCTGCAATGACACTATTTCCAAATAAGGCCACATTCACAGGTAATAAGGGTTAGGTCTTTTTGGAGGACACAATTCAACCTATAACACTCTCCATTTAGAAAGTTCTTTTTATTCCCCTCCTGCCTATTGAAATTCTATCCTCCAAATATTAGCTTAAAATATTGCCTCTGCAAAGTTTCTTGATAACTGAAACCCATAGAGACTTCCAAGTATCATATATTTTGATATAATAGTATAAAGCACTGCTTTAAGTTCACAATAATTTTTGTGAGGTAGCTACTGTGAATATCCTCATTTTCCACATGAGGAAGCAAGTAAGGATTAACTAAACATCCCTAAAATAACCAGTAAGTGGTAGGGCTTGGATTTGAATTCAAGCAATCTGGCTCCATACTCTTAGCCATTAGACAGTACTGACTCTCACATTATTTTGCATTATCAGAAATAAGTGATCCTCCCTTTATAGGCCCAAGAGCACACTATTTGTAGTTTTATTTAGTATTTAGGGTTATATGTCTGCCTTTCCAACTAGACTGTGGGTTTCTTTGGGGCTTTATACTTTTTAAACCTATCATTGTAACTTACACACATCTGCCTTAGTTCCCCAATCAAAGTGTTTTTGAGTGAGGTAACCAAGTTATATATATCTTAAATATTTTATTTGTGAGGGCTCTTCTTTCCTCACCTCTGGAAAAACCTGGCAAGAAGTTCCCTGTTTTTCGCCACTCCAGCTTTGCGTCCACAGTGCGGGAAGTTAAAATAAATTCGATCAAACTTCCTGTCTTGCAGTTCAAAGGCACCTGCCAGCTGGGTGCAGTCCACACCAAAACGTAGCTCTCGACCTGGCAAGAATAGTTCGGAGGAGCGAAATAAAGACAGGAGGATGTCATAAAACCTGGGACCAGAGAAGAACCCTCCCTAACCTCAAACGTGCAAAACAGCCCAAGTCTAGGCACACCGCAGGCTTTCTGTCAGTACCCATTGGATGAGCAAGGGCCATCTCCAAGTTTTCCAAGGCCACACGCACCCCCCCTTCCACTCTGGGCCGCGCCAGCAGCTGGGCGGGGCTTCGCAGAGGCGCGACCTCGCTACCTCGCTCGCGCAGGCGTTTCAAATTTTCCTGGGCCACTGGGTCCCGGTCCAGGTCCGCTGGGTGCTGGAGGCAGGTGGCTGTAAGATTAGCGTCCGGATCGAGGGTCTCGCTGAGAGCGGCGGCGAAGGAGAAATTACCCTCCCCAACCAACAGGAGGCGCCGAGGGGCCATTGCCTCAATTTGCTCCCGCCTTGCGTTCTCGGAGGCGCTGGTTTCTTACGTCACCTCCCTCGCGGTCACTGGCTGATGACGCAACCACAGCGTCTGGTTGTCTTGAAAAGCTGGAGCAGCCCCTTCCAGGGATGACGATAACCACGAATGCAAAAGCGCGACCCCTGCCATCCTGTCTTCCCCATTCCCTACCCCCTCGGAAAGTTCACAATGTCTTTCAGCCTGTGGACGGCCCTGAGCCACTTCGTCACACCCACGTGAGGTCACAAGCCGCGCTGAGGGGCAGGCCAAGGGCGAGGCGTGTTCTGAGTGAAAGAAGCCGCCGGGCGGAGGGCAGGAGAAGTTGCGCTGGGTCCTGCAGGTTCCTACAACAGAGGATTTTGTAACTGACTGTCTCATCCGGAATGGCTCTCTCCCACTGTGTCTGCTGCCCGAAATCTCCCCAGGTGCTTCTATTTCCTATATTGTATACCTTCAAGAAATATCATTGCGTGCCTATTATGTGACAGGCCACTGTGAGGGTCGTTTGGGGGCAAAATAAGAATGAACAAGATTCGGCCTATGAGTTCACTGAGTCTGCAGTCTGGTGGAGAATGCGTACGGCAAAAAGGCAATTCTGATATAGTGGGATGAGTACTTGCAGTGGAGTAATTCAGGGTGCTGTGGGACTACGCAGAAGGGGAGCCTTACGGACTTCGGGAGTGAAGTGGAAAGATTGCCTGGATGAAGTGACCTGAGTTGACAGCTGGGGGTAAAAAATACATCTTACCTGGATCAAGTGGAATGAAGAGGCAGAAGGAACAAGATAAGGCAAAAACATGATAAAGAAACAAATTTAGTTTGACTGAAACAATTGGAGAGAGAATGGGTAACAGATGGGACTGAAAAGTTAAGCAGGGACTGGTCATATATAGCCTTGTAAGCCATTTTAAGAGCCTGGACTACTTTGACAGCAGTGGTCCACCAGTAAAAGATTTTAAATAGAAAGATAGCACAAGTAAATTTTCATTTTCAAAAGTCCTGCTTTTCTGGGGAGAAAGAATGGGGGAGTAACAAGGCAAAGAGATTAGATAGGAGTCTGCTGGGGGTAACTAGACAAGGGCTGAAATGATCTGAATCAGGAACTTGGCAGTGGGGTTGGCAGTAGTGGACTGATTGAAAGATCAACAAGACATAGTGACTAGGTGGATATAGGGGGTTGAGAGAGAAGTCAGAGTCAAATATAAGCTCCCAGTTTCTGGTTTGGGCACCTGAGTGGACCACGATGTCTGTCCTTATAGTCCCAGGGACAGTGCCAC
Source organism: Chaetophractus vellerosus (assembly GCA_004027955.1). Classification (NCBI taxonomy): domain Eukaryota; kingdom Metazoa; phylum Chordata; class Mammalia; order Cingulata; family Chlamyphoridae; genus Chaetophractus; species Chaetophractus vellerosus. Next base: position 11,565 of record PVKH010004660.1, on the reverse strand, counting down.
CTAGGTCTGCAGTCTGATTACTAGATCTATTGGACTTAGAAGGACCAGCTCCTCTTTAGTCATCATGCTGTTTGGTGACATCAGTGCATCTACATAAAGGCAGGTGGCATGAGGGCAGTTACCTGGGATACCATCCTTTAAAACTACAGTTTTGGCTTTGTCCTTGCCTGTGGAAAAGCAGGTGAGTGGTGGCTTGCAGATCATGGCCCCAGGGATTCGGGGTCATCTACATTCTTTCTTTGCTGAGAGAACTGAAAAGGCCGAATTTGGTGACATCCTCTTCCCTTAAAGAACATGGAAAGTGACAAAGATATCTGTTACTTTCCTATGAAAACTTCAAATATCACAAGCAACTCATATTCTTCATGGAAGGTACCCCCTTCCGCTAAGCCAGGGTACCAGGCTCGTCTTCCCCTCCCCCACAAAAATAGTTTAGCTTTTGATTCCTTGCAAAAAAAAAAATCGAGATTAAGATATTGATCTTTTGGTATGTGTAAATCGCAATAGATTGGGAGGGCAGGCAGAGGAAGAGGTTGCAATAATAAGGCATGGGTTCTGCCTTGAACAACTCAAACATAAGATAGAAAGTTCTAAATACAGTGAAATATATGAAGATAAAGTTCTGAGTAAAATAAAGAGAAAAAGAAGTTAACTTCAGGGAAGGTATGGAAGAAGTGTCACTTGCGGTAGGCCTAGAAGGAAACTATTTATTGATCATTTACTGTGTTATCTAATTATTGAACTCTCACTTTTCCCTATTTTCTGCCTGCAACAATACCCTTAGTCCCTAAACCATTACATCTCAAATTTACCTGAACATTTAGCTAGTTGTCCATATAGTGTTGTAGGTGCCAAAAATTTTCCCACTACTACTGATTGAGAGGTTAGGCCAAAATAAATGTTCATGGGCCTGGAAAGAAAGAAACAACCACAAAAAATTAACTTTGGAGGAAAGCCTAGATCCTTAGCAAGGTATGCTATGACATATCTGGCCATGTAGAGCAGAGGGTGGGAAAAGGATGCCTTTTCTGCCCTCTGGTTTACGCAACACATTTTTCCATTCTTGCTCTTGCCTTTTCCCAGACACAGTCCCTCACTTGTATCCTGAGAAACCCACACTATGGCAGCCTCATTAATGCAGATGGTCATGCTGAAGTGTGGACAGATTGGAATGATATGTCCAAGTTTTTCCAGTATGGATGGAGATGCACCACCAAGGAGAATGGCTATTCGAACCGTACTTTGATAGGCAACTGGAACCAGGAAAGATATGACCTAAGGAATATTGTGCAGCCAAAACCCTTGCCTTCCCAGGTACTCTAACTTGCTCTTTTTTTCCCTCTGTTAACAAAATAAATACCGGTGGCCAATTTAGAGACAAGAATCCAATACTGAGATATCTCTCAGGCTTCTGTTCAGTGAAGTAGTTGAGGGAGCAGTCCTCAGCTAGAACATCTACCCTACTTTACTATCAAGTTGAATTAATTTATGTATTTATTTATTACCTGTAAGGTACTTAAAGGATGGGCAGTACTCTTTCTCTTGCTACTGTTTGTGCTTCATTTATTCATCTACAGAAACATAATATCTTCTGTCTAAGGCTAGTTTCTCCCCTGATCTTTTTCTTCCTAGACGTATCCTTTATCTGAGGCTTGCCCTTAAATCTCTGCCAAATGTAAAAGCATAAAAAAGATATGAAAGTATGATATGACTAATGACATACAGAATTCTAGTCCATCTAAAATATGATAGAGCCTTATTAATTCATGCATTGTGTCCTTTATTTCCTAATATTAGCAGTACACTCCTAGATACCTGATCTGTTAATTTTTTTCCAGTTTGGACACTACTTTGAAACAACATATGATGCAAGCTACAACAAGAAAATGATCCTTTCAACCTATAGTAAGTAGACTATTCTTTTTAATTCTTATAGTCTGTGGACCTAACTCAATGCCTGGAGCATAGAAGAAACTCAAAGTATATACTAGGTGAATGAATGAATGAATGAATAATTTATTTTTTCAGTTTTGACAGGACTCACTATTGCCTCAGAATTAAGTTAGATCTGTTACTTAAAGTCCTTGTTAACTAATTCCACTTCTCTTTCCTTCTCTTTTCTCCCAGGATTTAAGCGAGAGCCTCACTGGTTCCCAGGACATCAACCTGAACTGGATCCTCCTCAATACAAATGCACAGAAAAGTCAACTTACATGAATAGCTATTCAAAGCCTCAAACTGGGCATCACTCTGGGTGTGTGTGGGATCCTAATAATGGCCAATTTCAGGATCCAGGATTCTAAAAGAATAAGAAGCTTCATTTCCAGAATAGAATATAATAGGAAGCACACTCTAAACATAGCTAAGAAGAATTCACTCTCTGAATAAATAAAACACAAAATACAAATATTCTCTACCCCTTTTTTTGTTTTAGCCAAGATTAAATGTCAAATTTAAGTTAATTGTATCTACCTTTAGTACTCTGTTAGGGGTATTCCAGGAGGGTCTTAAAGAGAACTATTTCTCTCACATCTACAGCTACTCTGTTCTTGCCCACCTTCCATCAGCAAAAGAACTGCAAAAGCCAATCTAACTTAAGTTCTGTTGTCCTAGATGCTTTCTGGAGAGAAGCCTGACAGTCATGGTCCTATAGTGCACTTTGTTGTTACCTTAATGAACATCCCTTTTTGAGTATTAGGCCAGAAAAAAATAACTTTTTTATTATTAAATAGAAGTTAAAACATGTTCACTAGTAGACAGAATATTACAATGAACTTCTGTGTACCATCACCCAGCTTCAACTATTTATGATTACCTTATTTACCTTTACATACTTTCCCTCTTTCTTGAATTTGAAGCAGATCTCAAAAATTATTTAATCTATAAAGATTTCAGTAAATATCTCTAAAAAAGGATTTTCAGTTTTCCCACCAAAATCACGAGGGAAAACTCCCTTAGTAATGATTCAAAAGTGGGTTGTTATATGCAGATTTATATTAAAATTTAAAAACTAGCATTTTTTCACTTGCAAAAAATTTTGGTTTTAAGCTTTATAGCAAATGACTTATCATGTTTCCATTTCATGTTAGAATATTTCCTTATAATGCTGAAATCTTGTATAATTGAAATTTTGTCATGTGGTTTCAAATAAAAGAAAAGCGAAGTAGAAAATTTTTAAAAATGGGGTGTTAGAGTAAGGTACTTATAGGATTTGGGGATAAGTTTTCAGTTGGTTGAAGGTGGGTCTTTCAAAGTGGGGAACAGGTAGGGGATTGGAAAAACTTTATGAATAAGTTTGGTGAACAGAGAGCCAGTTATCTTAATTTTAATATGGTCAAACTCACCAATATCACCCTATATTTTTTGTCTCTTGTTTAAGAAGACAATATAATATGTGAGCAGATGGGTATCCCTTCCAAATCTTTTATTATTTTATATTTCATACATAGATCTGGAGTTTGTATAATATGTGAAGTGAGGTAGATAACAAGTTTCATTTTTTTCTATATGGCTATCTAATTGGCCCAGCATTAGTTATTGAAAAGGCCATATTTTCTCCACTGCTCTTCAGTGCTATTTTTTAATCAATTTTATTTTAAAAACTATTCATAAACTATACAGTCCATCTAAAGTATACAATCAGTGGCATTTGGTATAATCACAGAGTTGTGCTTCAATGATATTTTTATTGTAAATCAACTGTCTGTGAATGTGTAGGTCTGTTTCAGGGCTTTCTATTAGATTCCATTGGTCTAGGTTTAATTCCTTGTACCAATACCTCACTATCTTAATTACAACAATTTTATAATGTCTTAATATCAAATAAATCAAGTCATTTTACTTTGTTTTTCAAAAGTGTGTTCATTATTTTTGGCTCTTTACATTCCATTTAAATTTTATATCTCCTTTTCGAGTGCCATAAAAAGAAACTGTTAGGATATTGACTGAAACTGCATTGAATTGTTAGATCAATTTTAGGAGTATTGACTTCTTTATATTATATACAAGGCTCCAAATATATAATCATGGTTTATATCTCTCCACTTATTTAGATCTTCTTTAATTTCTCTCAGTAATGTTTTATGGTGATGTGCAGAGAGGTTTACACCAACATATATTTTCTTTGATTTCTTCCTCATTATTTGATAGTTTTTGATGTTATTGAAATATTTTTAAAATTCTAATTTTTTTATATTGCTCGTACATAAATAATGGAATTTTTTATGTTGACTTCCTATTCAGCAAGTTAATAATTAAACTCTTATTAATTCAGATAATTTATCTGTAAATACTTTCTACTTTCTACATAAACAGTGATATCATCTGAAAGTAAGGATAGTTTTGTTTCTACCTTTTCAACCTTTCAACCTTTTGTTTTATTTTCTCTCCTGGCTTGGAACTCCATTGCAATGCTGAATGAAAGTGGCAATAGGGACATCTTAGTGTTATTCCTGATCTTAAAGGAAAGCTATCAACTCTTCACCATTAAGAATGATTTCTAATGCCTTTTGTTGGGAAATATCTTCCTGATGTGTACTCGTTATTTCAACATATCACTTTTTAGTAAGCCTTTTTGCCCAGAATGTTTAACCTTAATCTAACCATGAGGAAACATGAATCTGGAAAAAATTCAGTGTCTTGAAAAACAATAAAAGGCAGAAAGGCTATTCTTCATTAAAAGAGACTAAAGTGACTTTATTAACTTTATTTGTGATTATGATCATATCATGTAACAATTCTTGATTGTATTAAAAATATGTATAAAAGATAGTTTAGAGAAACTCAAAACCACAATGAGCTATTACTTCACACAAACTAGAATGGCCATAAGCAAAAAAGACGGATAATAAGTATTGGCAAGGATGTGGAGAAATTGGAACCCTGGTCCACTAATGGTGGGAATGTAAAATGGTGCAGCTTCTTTGGAAAAGAGTCTAGCAGTTCATCAAAAGGCTCAAAATAGAGTTGCCATATGGCCCAGCAATTCCACTCCTAGATATATACCCAAGAACAATGAAAGCACACACACAAAAAAAACCTTATTTTATAACGAATATTCATAACATCATTATTCATAATAGCCCAAAGTGGAAACAATCCAAATGTCCATCAACTGATGAATGAATAGATAAAATGTGGTATATTCATACAATGAAATAGTTTTTGGCAATAATGTTAAGCAGCATCCCTGGCCTCTACCCACTATATGACTATAGACATCCCAATTGTGAAAAAAAAAATGTCTCTAAACATTATCAATTGTCCTCTGGAAGGCAAGCTTGCCCCTGGTTGAGAACCACAACTTTACCCCTATCTGCTTGGCAAAAATTAGGGAGCTGGTTAATGCTCAGTTTAAGCAGAGATATAGCAAATAGGAAGCCTCGGGCATTGCTGGGGCTTAACCATCTGGAGAGCAATAACCAAATTAAATATACACACACCTCATGACCCAGAAATACATTCATGGTAAATTTACACAGGTCCATAAAGTGACACATATAAGGATCTTCTCTGTATCTTTGTTGCTGGCAGTGGGGGGTTAGAGGCAACCTAAAACAGATAGGGGAATAAGATTTATAACATATAAACTTAAAATATGTACATATAGAACTTTATTAATATAGCAAGAACACATTAAAATTTAAAAGATACATAATGAAAGATTCACATGGATACCTGGGTGGGGGATGGATATAGGAATGCAGATTAGGATAAAAAGTAATAAAATAATGAACAAATGAATGAATACATTAATTCAAGAGAAGGAAATTGTATGTCAAAATATGATAAAATTCCATAAACAGGGCTTAAATGATTTCAGTGTTCTTTAAGATTTAAAAAAAGATGTTATTAGTCATACAATGATTAAGAAAGTTTACTATCCACAGACCCTTTCTTGAAAACCATTAAAGGAGGTAATTCAGCAAGGAGAGAAATACATTCATAGGGAAGGCATTGATATAAGAAATAAGGGGGAGCACAGAAACTGATAAAGTTGATAAAATGTATAAGTAAATTTGTTTCTTGTAAAAAATACTAATTACATTTTTATTTTTAAAAATCACTATTTTTTGCATTAAAAGTTAAATCTAAAATTCAGTAATAATGATAATATCATGGACATAGTTTCAATGAATAGTTAAAATGTATTAAGGTCATGCTATAAAAACTATAGACAAAAAATTTAGTTAAGTACATACGTTAAAATATTAAGAATAGACATTCGGGAAACGGATGTGGCTCAAGCGACTGGGCTCCTATCTACCATACAGGAGGTCCAGGGTTCAAATCCTGGGGCCTCCTGGTGAAAGGCAAGCTGGCCTGCATGGAGAGCTGGTGCAGCAAGATGACACAACAAAAAGAGACACAGAGGAGAGACAGTGAGAGATGCAGCAGACCAGGGAGCTGAAGTGGCGAGGGATTGAGCGCCTCTCTCCCACTCCGGAAGGTCCCAGTATCAGTTCCCAGTGCCGCCTAAAGAGAAGTCAAGCAGACAGAGCGCAGACAGCACAAAACAATGAGGGGCAGGCAGGGTGGGGTGGGGCAGGGGAGGAATAAAAAAATAAATCTTTAAAAAAAAAAAAACAAACCTGGCTGGGGGGAGATTAGGAAGTTATTTTTTTTTTTTTTAAGAGAAAGCATGTTGAAACTGGATTGATTTTCAATTTATGTCGTCATAGCTCCACACTACATCATGAAAAATTTAGGCAACTGTTTTGTGTAGAATATTTTAAAAGCATGGTCAGTCCCCAAAGTGATTCTTTGAGGGCAAGAATCTCACTTTGCCTCATGGCTACTAGGTAGAACTACTTAAGAAATCAGACATCAAGCAGAAACTGCTAAAGAAAAAAAAAGTGTTATTTCTAAATTTTTATGCTCCATAACCTATATCAGAGTTATTTTTCAATTTATTAAGTCAGTTTTATCTAGACCCACAAAGAGAAATGGTTGTGTTTAAGCTAAATTATAGAATCATTTATTGATGAATTAGTAACTGTATTTCTAAAATTTAACTTTTTCCTCATGGTCATTGTATTAGTCAGCTAAAGGGTTGCTGATACAAAATACCAGAAATCTATTGGCTTTTATAAAGGATATTTATTTGGGCTAGAAGCTTACAGTTACAAGGCCCTAAAGAATCCAACTCCAGGTACCATCAGAGGTACTTTCTCACCCAAAGTCTATTGCCATGTGTCGATGCAAGATGGTTGCCGATATCTGCAAGGGTTCAGCCTTCCTCTTTCCTCTTAAGGCTCCATGGGCCCATCTTCTTCCCATCTCAGCTGTAGGCTGGAGGGCTTGTTTCTTTCAGGGCTCAGTTGCTCTGGTCTCTTCACAAGGTCAGCTATAAACCATCAGGTGAATGACTCATCTCTTCCCTGGGCCACAGGATCAAAGCTGACAAGTTCTCTCTTCTTCCATGTCTATGGAGCGCTCTCTATTCCTCTGTTTATCTCCTGTGTATCTACTTCTGTGCTCTTGATTGAGTGTCCCTTTATATAGCCCACCAAGGGGGCAGGGACTCAACCCTGCACGCCCTAATGATGTAGTCAAATCAAAGCCCTAATCTTAACATAATTGAATCAAAGCCATCTCAGCTGAATCTAATACAATCAAAGGGTATCACATTCAGAAGAACAGACCAGTTTACAAACATAATAAATACCATTTTTGGAATTCATAAATAATATCAAACTGCTACAGCCATCAATTGGATAGTTCTTAGTCTTAGTTCAATAGGTGTTTGTTGCCTAATTTAGAAGCCACACTTGAGAGTCTTGTTAGGCGATAGATAAACACCCCAGAGCTATTAATTGCCCTTGTGAAACAGCTGAAGGCAATGTTTATCAGTAGAAACTATCAGCGTTGGAGGTACCATCTATTCTCTTTATTTCAGAGATGCAGTAAGGCCTTTTGTACCCTGGTGTCCAGAGTTCCTCTTTAAGGCTAAACTTAAAGAGGGAGGAGAGGAGAGAGAGGAACTGACATTCCTTGAACTCTGCCAGGGGCTTTACCTACTTTTTCCCCTTAATTCACTCCTTACAACTTTGTACAATAATCACCCCATGTTATAAATGAAAACTTGAAGACCAGAAAAGTTAAGTGACTTGCCTAAATTTATATCCTTAATAAGTGGTGCAGCCAGTCATTTTGACTCTAAAATCCTTGAGCCCCCTAAATCATAATGTGATGATTAAATAGATCTGCTGGTATTTGCACATTGATTTAAACATACACTGAATAAAAAAAAAAAAAAACATACTGAATAGTCACACATGAGACAGTTATCTGTTGCTGAATGATATTTTATTAGCTTGATAAATTGGGCCTGCCCTTAGCATTAATAAGCTTCATCACTAGTCACAAGATTTTCATTCACTGGTTGGGGGAAGCTTCCTTGTTTTAAAAAATTCACTAGAGGAAGGGCATCTATTTCTTGGAGGCAGCAGTGAGAGCAGGCTTCTCTTCACGGGTGATGGGAATGGTGCGCTCAGAGCCAGGGGCCTGTTTCCTTGGTCCGTTCACAGTAAGGACACCGTCAGATGACAGGGATGAAGTAATGGCCACAGGGTCCACGTCCGCTGGGATCCGGTACTTCCGGTGGAACTCCCGGGAGATGAAACCATGTTCGTCCTAATCCAAGGGAACAAGGGAAGAGGGAGAGCGATAAGAATAGGAAATCACACCACTTGACCAGAGCCCAGACATTCCATGGCGACCAGCTGAGAGAGCTAAATAGCTGTTCATTTCAGATTTGGGGCTAAAATGCAGTTGCCTAGGTGGTCACTCCTACCAGTGAGAGCATCTGAGAAGTCTGAAACAGTCCCAAACTTCATGGTTCTCCAAACCCTGAGGCATGGGTATGTTTAGGGGTATTTCCCCAAGGGTTAGATCAATCTTTGCTGGACCTTCAAGATTTGGACTCTCATCCTGGCATTGAGGTGCTGAGTCCCTGAGGAAGCTCATAAATTGTCCTGACTCTTCAGGAGCACCCAGAATGTTCCAGACCAACAGGACTGCTGCTAAAAAAGTAACTCCCTCCAGGGCGACTATGACCCAGACTTAAATTGTGTGAGCAAAACTGAACCAGCCTGAGGACAAACTTCTGTTCAATGTACAAGTTTCTGAGTTATCGCTAATGGTGAGAAGTGAACTCGTTTATCCAGGCAGGCTCTCAATTACCTGATTCCCACATGGGCTCTAGGTTTTAGGAACTGAGCACAGCACTGAAACTTAGGCAAACCAAGTAGTTCAGCAGTAAGATGGGCATAAAGAGGAGAAATGGATAAGAGGAGCCACAACCTCAAATGCCTTTGGGTGCATGAAGTTAATGTAATTATGCAACCCGGTATCTGACAAGTATTACACCTAAATCGGTGTTTTTCAACCTTGACTGTACGTTAGAACTCTCTAGGGAGCTTTAACCAAATGCTGATGCCTGCCTGGGTCTCACCTAAACCTTATGATGTAATTACAGTTCTGATGTAATTGGCTTGGGGTGCACCTAAGCATTGGGATTTTTTAAAACTCCCCTGATGATTCTAATGTGGCCAAGGTTGAGAGCCACCGGCTTATATGGAGAGTGAACATTACACCTCTCCCATTTAAGGCAATCAAATCAAAACAAAGGCCACTTCCTTGGCAAAAAATAAATTAAAAAAAAGGCTGTGACTAATTTAGTCTTCCAGCTACTGACCTGTGACCTTGATCTAGACCCTTAGGGCTTCAGACTGGAATGTTGCCAGCCTCAGAGGCTGACGGCAGTGACCGGCACATAGTAGGCACTGAATGAATGAGCAGAAGAGAAAACAAGCTACGTACCTGGCGCTCTTCATGTTTGCCATGCACCTCAATCACATCTCCCAGCACCTTGACCTTGAGTTCCTCTGGGGAGAAGTGCTTCACATCCAGGTTGACAGAGAACCTGTCCTTCTCCAGGCGCATCTAGAAACAGCAAAATGGGGGGAGGGGGATAGTGGAAAAGATGGCAGGAGAGTTGATTAGCCTCGTACAGTCTCATCATTCTACAGAGTTGCTTTCTGTCCAGCTAATCTATCCTCTTTTCTGCTAAATATCCCTTTTTGAATGAAGAAACATGGCTTTCTGGTTTAGGGCAGCCACCATAGTGGTACCCAAAGCATACTACTTAGTCATCAGGCCCGAACTTTATTTACAGAGACCAGGAAGAAGACAGGCCACTCAGGGGACTTAACCAGTCACAAGAATGGCCTGGGCATGGCTTCTGCTGCCTCTCTGACCCCAATGCCTGGCCTTTGTCTGTGAGACAAAGGCCCCATTTTCTTGTTGAGGTCTCTGCCAAGTCTCCTACTCACCCATCTGGAATGTTCTGCTGGCTCTGCTTGTCCTTCCAAAGCCCTTGCCCACTCAGCTCCCGTTTACTTACCCTTGATTATTTTTAAATCAGAGTTATTATCTCAGCAGCTTTTGTCAACCTTATCTGTTCACCCTTCTCCCAACCTCTTAGGACAAGTGGAATTCCCTTTCTCACAAGGCTTGGACCTAGGCCAATGCCCTGTTCCAGCCCTGAGAAGCCAGGAAAACCACAGAAGAGAGAATAAAAAAGAACAGTGGTGGTTGGCTCCAGCTCCACCCAAGATGAGGTAGGACTTTGAGGTGTTAGAAAAGGGAGCAAACGAGGCTTAAGGCAGCTCTCTCCTTGCAGATCATTATATGCCAAGCCAGAGAATGGACATCCTGCTCAGAAGCTAGGGGTCAGAGGATGATTTTTATCATGCATAAAGACCGTGCACCAATAAACACGGTACACAAGAGCATCAAATAGATGCAGGTCACTGGGGGAGGGAGGTGCTAGTGACCTCATCTTTCTTCACTACTGGACACCTAAGACACTTAAATATAATCAGGTTTGAGCAGAGAGGGAAAGGAAAGTGGAGGGAGAAGTTTCCAGGAGGTTCCAGGAAGAATTCTCCTGCCCAGTGTGGGGGGTGAGGGTGGGGGGCTCACCTCTGAGAGCCCAGTATCAATCCAGCTGGGTGCCCGCAGAAAAGAGGGTAGCCGAAGGTAGAAGGGGCTCAGGGAAGTAGAAGCTGGGAAGAGATCCGATTCCAACAGGTGCTCTCCGAAGAACTGGTCAAAGAGGCGGCTGGGGGAGGGGAAAGGAAAAAAGGGACGGCGGATCCAGGGATGGTGGATGGCGATGTCCATGGTGGCTGGGTGAGTGTGGGGACTCAGCTGGTTGGTCAGCTCCTTCAGCCTCAGCTACAGCCACCCCTTTATATACACAGTCTTGTGAAGCTTCTGGAATGGTGATGTCAGGGGTTTTATTATCCCAGCTCGCCGCCCGTTCATGGAGACTTGTGATGGGATTTGGCAGTGTGACACATACCCAATACTCACTGAGCTAAGAAAAGAGAAACATAAACATGTCTGAGCTGGCCAGTGACTTATCCTGGTCTCATTTCACTGGCTTTCCCATGCTCACCCAATAGCTGAACCCCCACCACCCACCCCCACCCCTCATTCTGTTCTCTGGAGTTGGGACAGTGTCAAGAATCTCAAGCAGCGGTGGTGTGCCCCTCCCCC
>PVKH010004659.1:0-23061 GCA_004027955.1 Chaetophractus vellerosus | reverse complement strand
CAATCGCTCCGCTGACATTTTTGGATTTAGATATTCTTCTACAATACATTTTTCAAAAAATCTTTAATGTTACCAATTTTAAATAAGGTATATGTCAAGAGAAGGTTTTCTCATTGGCCCAAGCTCTAATGCAAGCCCTGCCACTCGAGTCACATGAGCCAACAGATCCAGATTCCCCTGTCCTATTTTCCTATTATTTTACATAAATAATATACTTATTTAAATGTTTTGGTTTAGTCTTTTAGTTTAATATATCAGGATGAGGTTGCTTTAGAAGAGGAATGAACATCATCACCCAAAGTTGTACATGGTGACCATTGTGCAAAAGGAAGCATGAAGACACAATTAGCAAACTAGAGTTCTAATATGATAGGGAATTGATGAGATGAATACTTTCAAAGAAAGCACAATCCCATGAAATTTTGCTATTCTTCAGAGAGATATACTAAGCTGACGTTACCAGGATTCCAGTAGAAAGGGAACTCTTCTTTTTATTGTTCTTTATGTTTATAGGAACAGAGGATAGAGAATACCTAATTGACTGCTTTCAATAAGCTTTCCCCCAAGGCATATCAGAGCCAAGATTTTGAGTGAAAATATATCATTTGGGAGGTGATATTAGGAAGCACTTATAGAGAAGGTACCAATAAAATGTAAGTTTTATGAGCAGGTTTCAACTGTGGCTATTGATCCACCAGCTCCCGGCAGTTATTGGTAGAGAGGCATTTGTGGTGTCAACTCCTTTCAGCAATGATGGACTGGTACCTGCAATAGGAAACTACTGAATTGGCCTGGAGAAAGCAATAAGTGACAAGGTGACATGGATGGACACAGCAACAGGATGTCCTATGGTCTAGTTTACTCCTTCAACAATTTGGATTCACTAAGTTATGGTAAAGTGCTACTTCTCTACAGTGATGACTACTCACAATTTCGGTAATAATAATTACAACAGTAATGTTAAAACATTAAAATACAAAGGGGCCATAATTGATAATTGTCATTTTCTTCTGCTACCATCCATTCTAGATCCTCCTTAGTTTTGAGAAGGACTTTTTATGATGTAGGTTGCTTTCAGAGTGGAGAATCCAAATCTTTATGCCTAAGAGATCTTAACCCCTGCTTTTTGGCCTTTGACAAGCTGTGGTTTCTGTAAGTGTCTATTCACAGTTAGCACTAGTCATGAAACACTAAGAAGCATCCTATTATATCTCTTGATTTTTTGACCTATTCTCATCTGACTTCTTTATGTAACAATAATGCTATCTCTTCATGATATTATGGATCAACTACCACTGCTTTGATGGAAACGGCCTCTTTTCCTGCTGTTATTCTGTCATGAGAACCATGTAGCAGCTATAGTTTTTGGTTTAAGGAAATGATCACTTCATCCCCTGGTAGAAGTGTTCCCACTTCCTCTTACTCACTGGCAAGCCAGAACTTGCCAGTTGTAAGGATGGGAAGAGATAATCCTTAAATTATATTGGGCTAATGGGAGTGATAGAGAGAGAGGGTACTACTGTTTCTGTACCTTGGATCCCAAACCCATGTATTCTAACTTTTATTCACACAGTGCTATAGAATGACTATTAGTTCAAAGAAATATGCTATCATGATGGTGACTCCTCCCCCCAACCCTGTAGAGTGTTTTAATTCAAATAGCGTGTCAGTTAGCCTTGTAGGAGGCCATTTCAATATTCCATCAATTTAGAAGTTTCTAAATATGACTGTTTCTGTTGGCCTGTGGTTATGAGGCATTTTCTATGTCATAGGTCTCTGGTTCCAAGCCAAATCATTTTTTTTATGAACGCTTGAATAGTAGTGCTGACCATATAACTGTGCGTGGGAATGAAAACGTATACTTGAAAAAGTCTGATGAACTTACTTGTCATTAAGTAACTAGTTAGCCTCTTAGAAGATAACATAGTGAGGACATAGAATTGGTCTCTCTCAGTGACTATAACAATGGCAGTAGCTACAACAACCTGGAAAGAACTCATGCTATTGGTCCCATGCATATCCTCCATAGATGTCACCATAAGTCTGTTCTTGGATTATTAAGCAAACACAGTGGTGACTAAGGATGGAGACAGATTAACACCCATGAATGCATCAGTCTATATGCATGGCTGTTCAGTATCCCTTCTGTAGAAGGTACTTTCAGGACATGAGCTGCAAAACCTGATACACTTTTGCTGATTTTTGATTCATTCATAAGCCTTTATCCAAGATATTCTCACCAATGGTCTTCCAGAGTTGCCCCTTCCAAACCCAGACTAAACAATCAAGACTTTCACTTCTACCAGTAATCTATGTACAGCCTTACCTCTAGCCATGTCTTCCTCTACACAAAGTTGATGACCAAGTGTACTGCTTGAAAATCTGTTCACTATTTTAATTTCTTCTAAACATTTTCTTTCATTGTGGGACTGTAGTTGGCAGCAGCCAGTTTTGGGCTTCCAATACGTATTGAACTGACCATACTGTAAACCTGGCCTAATATTTTTCTTGATCCTAAAGAAACCCTGGTGAAGCTGTAGGTGGGAGCAGAGGGAGAGGTGCTGATGTGACAGAGGCAGTTGACATGGGGAGCTATGACACTTGATTGTGTAATTAATTGTGCCATCTGAACTCCTTAGAAGGTGGCTTTCAAAAATATATATTTTGACTTGTTTCTGCTATCATAGCCTCATTTTTTAGCCTTATTTATGACCTCCCAGATTATGTCCCTTTCTCCTGTAACTTATTCTCAAAAGAGTAGATAGAACAATGTTTTTTAATGGATAAATTATAGCAAGAAACTCTTGCCTAAATTCTTCCAAATTATATCCACATTAAACTAAAAGCCAAATTCCTTATGAAGGCCTAAAATATGTCATGTGCTCTGGTTCTTGACTCTCTCATTTACTTTCTACCAGCCTTCCTCTCATTAACCTCTGTTCAGACCTTTTGCTTTATTTGCATTTTTTATACACTTAGTTTTTAACAAATCAATTTTATTGATGCATATTAGTAAAGCATAAATCCATCCAAAGTGCACAATCAATGGTATTCAGTATAACCACATAGTTGTGCACTCATCGCTTCAATCGTTTTTAGAGCATTTTCATTATTCCAATAATAATAATAAATAACAAACAAACAAAATAAACCTCATCACCTCTCAATCCCTCTATGCTTACCATACCGTACATAGCTGCTATCCTGTTTTCATCTCTTCCAGAAAAAAAGTGTATTTTTTATCAAATTAAAAGTTTTTCTTAAAGGTCAGCAAGGCACTAGACAAGCCCTGGAAATTTTATGAATTATTTCATCCTTAATTGTACTAAGAAAGTTTTGAGAACATTGTATGATAATTGAAAAATACAGCTAAACATGAGGAGAAATTTTATAGTTTGCATGATGTTGCATAAATTTGCTCAGACGCTGATTTTAGATATTCTGAGCAAAGTTGCTTTTTTACCTTAACTCCTCAGAGATTTAACACCTCTCTAGTTTGGGAATTATTTTTTTATTGTTGAAGTAGCTTTCATCGCTCCCAGTATAGAGCCTCATATCACCTAAAGTTATACATCCTGATTAAAATAGATACTGTGCCATAAATAGCCAATAAATATTGAATAGTAAATTGTAAGAATTTAGAAAATGCCCACATTATAGCTCTTAGATCAATGATAACTCAGTCATCTCCTAAGTTACGAGTATATGTAAGAATGAATAAACACTACAATCATTGTGCAATATAATAAACAAAAAGCATATTGCTAGAATCTTAATCTAAAATATCAATGATTATAAAAAAATTCTATTTTAGTACTGAAATTATTTTAAGGCCACTTTTAGAGATCTAATTATTTAAGGAATACAGAATCTTGAGAAAAAAAAATGACTCAAAAGAATGAATTTGCCCTACTAGGAAAAAAAAGGTTATTTGCTGTTTTTCTTTTTTTTTTTTTTATCTCTTGGAAAGCCTGAAACAATTGAAATAGTGAAGAGTTCTAAAAAATAAATTCAAAAAAATATATTTTGACTTAACATGTCTGACATTAATGTTATTTTCAGTGATTCACTACATAATGATAGCAAATTATACTAAAATTAATGAGAAAGTCTTAGATAAGAAAAGCTTCCATTTAGCAGAAGGTCCAGATGTTTTACAGAAATGTCTTGCATCTCTTTCAGAAGGCGTGGTGGGGGAAGGAAGTTTTAGGAAATAAATTAGTGAAGACTCTTTTCTGCAATACTGCAACAGATGTGGATTTGAGTTTCGATAGGTATGCTAGCAGCTGTGCTCCCTCCTTACCCACCAGGAATCACACACATGTAACATTTGGGATAATATAGAATGAAAGGAACTGGCCAAAGGCCCCTTATAGGCATTATTATTATTATTATTATTATTATTATTATTATCATTATTGTTTCTTTTTCTTGGAAGAAGCTGATTATTTTTGTATAAGCAAACATAACTATAGTGCTCTTGAATCTATTGTATAGATTCAAATCTTATATTCCTTTCAATAAAGTGGTTTCCATCAATTGATTCATTTTTTTTCCCCTGTTACTCATCACTGTGAGAAAAAGCTAACAGTTTTTAACCTTATTTGGAGGTTGGTTTTGAGATGACTCATCTAAAACTTTTACTTTGTAGCATATTTGAAATTCACATCAGAAGACCTAGTGCATCTTCACAGAAGCCGCACCTATATATCTAAAATAAAGACATAATAAGACCCTGGGTAACTGGAATCAGAAAAATCATATTACAATAGCAAGATATTTGGACAGAGGAAACAAACACTGACTTTAAACATGAGCCCAAAATTGAGAGTTACAAAGGAAAGCATTCCAAATTGCAAGTTGATTTACAAGTGAATGGCTACTCACATGGGTAACTCCAAGATATCAACAGTATGATGAATGACAGTGGGAATTTATTTTAAAAGCAAAGATTTAGGATTCAAACTGGCTTTTTAATTAGCCACATTAAGAATGTTTTAAACAGAAATAAACCCTTATGGAAAAAACAAGTCACCAGAACTTAAAGAGGAAATTAAGAAAAGGAAGATTTAACTGCATTCTTTGAGACTAAATTTGAGATCATATTTTCCAAGAAATTGCTGTCAAAAGGACAGCTAGAGTCAACTAATATCAAAATATTTCAACCAAGGAACACTTGTGAAACAGTGTGTTGACAGAATACTTATAGGAGCTCATACATAGAATGTATGTCTAGATTTATGTAGGAAAATCCTAATAATGTCTCCTAGATAAATTATTTTCTCAAAATGATCAAAACTTGATTCATATATAGCCCTTCTACTTTATAACTCTAAAAGTAATAAAAAATAAATAATATAATAGATTTTGAAATAAGAACCAATACAAAATAAAAATAAATATTTGCATTATACTTTGTTATACACTATAAAATGCCAAAAGCTCACATCTCTTTTTTAATATAGTTTTGCATATCTTTATGACCTGCTCAATATTTGGAACAGTTGTTCAAAAAGATATTTATTCCCATCTGGCATCAAGTCTACTCCTCTACTTTGCTTTGTTTGAAGCAATAAATTCCATTTCCAGAAGTTTACAGTAGAAATTGAAAAAATAATTTTACTACATATTTTGCAGTATTTGGAAATGTTAAACTAATCTAAAAATCATTTCTAAAGCACTGGTGAATTAACTCATGCTTTTTTTGAAACTTAAGCATATAATTCTTCCTCTAAACTTTTGCATTTTCTGATTTTACTTATTAGCTTTAAACATCATTTGAAAGCAAAACAAATTAGCATTTCTCTTAGAACTTTCTTTATTCTACGAAGAACCACTGAGGAACATTGCATTGAATACAATTTTATGGAATCATGGAATTATACCATACAAAATATGACAATGATATTACAAGGTAGATAATATGGCAAATTATAATTTGATTTTTTTTAATCAATGAACATTTCATAAACTTCTTTTGGCCCTTGGTAGAGCTTTTAAATTTTCTTCTTTTAAGTCCTAGACATTTCTTATTTAGTTTAAAATTCTAAACTTTTGAGTTTTAATTTCTATTGCTTATGTGATTTTATTCCGGTAATTTTTCCTAATGGATATTACTTCATATATATCTAGGCAAGTATTTAGAATGCTGAATTTTCATTTATTCCTAATGACTTTTCAGCTGACTTTTGGTGTCTTTCCAGCTACACAATCATCTAATCAGAATATTTTATTTCACAATAATAAATGTTTGCTTCCTTTAAAAATATAAAATACACTATGAATGAACACTATGTATTTATATAATTCACACTCACATGTATGTTAATTTTCACTAACTGCATTTGCTAGTTTATCTAAGATAATGTTATATGAACATGGTAGTAATGGTCATCCTTCTTTGACCACTAATGAGCTTGCTTTAGTGTTTCACCATTAAGGAAAGATTATGATTGGTTTACTCTGCTTTTGCCTTGTGATTCTCTCTCTCTCTCACTCTCATTATCTAGCTCCAGGTCTAACTCTAGGTCTAGCTCTAGCTCTATCATCTCTCTCTTCCTTCCTCTGTCACTTCCACATACTATCTCTAACTAGCCTACTATATAACATGTAAGAAAGGATCCATCCATTTTAATCAATTGAATTTCAGAATTTGTCAAGTAATTTTAGATTTTATGGAAACAAAACAATATTATTCTCCTTTCTATCAAGAAAAATAGGAAATCAGAAATATAAGTATATCTTTAATTTTATAATATCAGATTTAATTTAAAAAATGATAGCATAATTCATTTACATATTAAAATACATGCTCAAATTGTTTGAAAAAATCATATCCTTCAGCGGTACAGAGAAGCTAAGGGTCAGAATTCTTACAAAGCACAGAGAAAGGACATTAGGATTTGCCTGCTGTCTAATGAGGTTAAGACAATTAACTCTAAAATTGACTGTGGTCAATTATGAGCTACAGAGTGCCTGTACTGCATTTTCATCCCATTCAATGTAAAGATACAAATGACATTTCTGCCAAATTATTTCATTACTAAGAGTGTCACCTCTCATATGAAAAATAAATTTTAACATTACGGCTTATAACTCCAAAGACTTCCATTGATTTATTTGAAAGTTTTTTCAAGGATCATTTTTTTGGTAGGAAATGACCCTTGGTAGTTAATAAAATACATGCTTGCTAATGTTCACATAATTTGCATAAAGTTCTATATGCTCTGTCTCTATCTGCCGTCCTGAATTCATCTTCTACCACTCCCATCTCATTTACTATTATTCAGCTATAAAAGGCCTCTCTCTACTCCAAGAAACAAACATATTTCTTCCCACTATAATGTCTTCATCCTAGCTCTCACTTTCCTAAAATATTTTTCCAAGACTATATGCATGGTTATATTCTTATAACATTTATATTTCTGCTTAGATGTCACATCTTTAAAGGGCCAACCTGACTCCACTATATAAAGTAATATATTCTCAGTGCTTTATATTTGATTATCCTATTTTTCTTCATAATATTTATCCTTATTTCAAATGATGTGATTTATTTGTGACTAAATTGTTTACTTCTCCCTTAACTAGAATATACATTTCATAAGGAAGAGACATTTGCATTTTAGCCACTATATCTCCCATATATATAGAACGATGTCTAACACATAGAAAGTTCTTAATAAAATACATGCTGTGTGAAGGTAGAAATAAACACTTTTTCAGAGACCACCATCTATTTCTGTCTTTGCATGACAACATCTTTGAGCTCATGTCCACAGCTGTGCTACAGTGAAGTAGGTATGAGAGACGCAGCAAATCAAGTGGACCAAAAGGACATGGCATGGTAAATCACAAGCATGTGCTCCATGCCCCAAATAATTCTGAGGTCATTATTATGAGAGTCAGACAAGGATACCATAGAAGATATTATAGACCAGTATTTTTTATAGACATAAAAGTGAAATCCTTATTTATAACGTTTGTATTAGAAACAAAATTCAACGATGTATATGTTAAAATACATAGTGATAGAATGCAAAGAAATAGGAACACTCACTCATTGCCCTTGGGAATATAAAATGGGGCAGCCACTGTGGAAAACAGTTTAGAAGTTCCTCAAAAAAGATTAAGTATAGAACTTCCATACGACCCAGCCATCCCACTACTTGGTATATACTGCAAAGAATTGAAACCTGGGACTCGAACAGATATTTGCACACTAACGTTCACAGTGGCATTATTCACAATTGCCAAAAGATGGAAGCAATCCAAATGTCCATCAACCAATGAATGGATAAATGAAATGTGGTATATATACAAATGGAATTTTATTCAGCCATAAAACCGAATGAAGTTCTGATATATGTAACTACATGGATGAACCTTGAATACATCGTGTTGAATGAAATAAGCCAGACACAAGAGGGCAAATATTGTATGATCTCACTGATTTGAAACAATTAGAATAAGCAAACTCATAGAGTCAGAACACAGCATATAAATTACCAGGATATGGGGTGAGTATAGGGAATGAAAAGTTAAGGCTTAAAATGTACCAGGTTCCTATTTGGAATGATGGAAATGTTTTGGTAATAGATGGTGGTGACTGTAGCAGAACAATGTGAACACAATTAAGAGCACTGAAATATATATCAGAATGTAATTTATAGGGGAAATATTAGATTGTATATATGGTAAAGGAATAAATTTTTTTTAAAAAAATCATGGAGCTACACTAAAGAAAGAGTGAACCCTAAGTTAAACCATGGACTTTAGTTAATAGTACAATTATAAAAATGTGCTATTATCAATTGTAAAAAACATTCCACACCAATGTGATATGCTGGTGGTGAGGTGGTATCTGGGAATCCTCTATTTTTGCGTGATTGTCCTATAAATCCAAAATTTCTCTAAAAAGAAAAACAAAACATACTACGACCTAATTAATTTTATTGAGGAAGGCAAAGGTCATCTGATTTATGTCTCATTTTCCCCATTGCCTTAGTATTGTTACCTAGATTCATCCCCTACGTCAGTTTCACACTTATAAAAAGCAGGATCCATGTAGGGAGGAGACATGCAGGAGATTTGTTGTGGAAAATGCTTCTGAAGGACAAAGAGGGACGGAGCAATAGAAATGAGAGACTTCATAGCATGATGCAGGTCTAACACCTCTGGAAGGAGAAAGGAAAGGAAGATTAGGAAAGAAGAGACTCAGACTTTAGCACAGCATTGAGAAATTTTTCATCCTGGAAGAGGGGCTGGCCCCAAGCACAGGTACCTACTACAAGGGTCTCTCATCAGTGAGGAATGGGCCAAGACTAGTATATCTGCCATGTTTAGTTAGGAGAAGCCCAGGGGAAGCCAATGCAGTGGTGGCTCTAAAGGGTGGAATCTGGGAAAGTTAATCAACAATGCTTTTGAAGGATATCTGAGTGGTGTGACTAAAAGGCTTCCAGAGTCTACCTTTATGCCACCATTCTCCATTCAGATTCAAGGAAAATCTCCTTTATTGTTCCTGTGTGCCTCCTTTCCTGGGGGAAACTTAGAATAGAGAGGGATTAGAGAGATAAACTACAGCTACAGTTGGTCATAGGTCTGTACCTGGTACACATCCTTTCCCTCCTCCACAATAAATTGTGACTTCGCCTTGCCCTCAGCTAGCATCTTGGATGGTCTTGCCAGATTACCAGGTGGTGTGACACAAACTTTCTTTCCCAGGGATCTGAGCTTTTCAAAATTTTCCCCTCATGTTGGGCTGCTGCATGTATCCATTTAGAGTGAAAATTATACAAGAGAGTAACATGTTGCATCCAAGTGGATCACCTGTGTTTCACTCATATACCTCCATGCCTCCATTTTGTAAAGAAGTGCTACCTCCAACCCCTACCAGGATGTGGACTATTCTCTCTTGTTGATCCCTGGACCCAAAGATTGGGCAAAGTTCCCAATATATGGTGTAGCCATATATTGCAGTTCAATTAGATCTTTGTTGTGTCCCTTGGCAACATCCTTTGGGGAACAGAAATTCAAGTCTTACAGAGCTCTCTCCAGGATGATACAATTTACTCTAATTGCAAACTATTCCTATCCGCTGAGGTCCTCATCAGAGTGTTAAACCCCATGTCCCAATGAAAAACCCTCCTAATCAATGAATTTTTACTTACTCAGTCTTAGGTTCTAGCTCCCTTGATCAACCACTCACAAAACACAATCCCCAGGGTCCTCCCCTGGTTCCTACCAATGCTGCAATTTTAGCTTTTTTCAGTGTATAGCTGTCCTTTCTGTGGTGAGCATGTCTTCAGCCAAGTTATTCTTGGATATATTCCTTATGTTCAGTGTGGCAGCCTAGGCCAAGTGGGCAGCTCCTGAGTGTGATAGCTGCTTCCTTTGTGGGAGAAACCTCTACTAGAGTTTGAGTAGGCCATTCTTGGAAAGTTTGGGGGATTCAGGAGAATCTGCAAAAGCAAAACTCTTGGAGGCATCCATCCAGATGTCTCAATCCCATATTTTAAGATCCCAGGTTTTCCCAGAGTCATCATGTTAACCTTGCTGGGAGTTTAAACATTGCTGGAACTCTCTGACTCAAATTATCATACGCTGGTCATATGTGACTTATTCTCAGCTATACATTTCAATTGCAAGAGATAGAAGTCTTTTGTAAACTACCAATGAAGTCCTCTATCTGTCACACTTACCTTTAATTGTTTGTTAACTTCCTTCAGTTTCTCATTATCCCTTTGCAGAGTATCAATGCAACTTAGTGGAACTGTCAACTCCACTGTACTTTGAGGAGATTTCCCCTCATATCTTTCAAATCTCTGAATCATCACACTGGCAAGGGTGTTCTCTTCTGGGACTTTTCCCAGGTCACCACCAGTAAAATCTTCAGCAACTGAGCTGCAACATTTTCCCAGGATTTTCCAGCCCCACACTCCCTTCAAGATGGAGTCTTCCTAAACAAGTGATAGGTGAGTCAGTCCCAAACTCAGTGCTTGATTGTTCAAATGAGCTGAATATCATATATATCAGTCTGTGTCTTCAAGAAGTCATGCCAAAATTGGATTAGATCTGCATTGAAAGCTTTGAGCTTTGAGGAGAACTGCCTGCTATAAAGCAAAAAAAAAAAAAAAAAAAAATGGAGAAAGCAGTAATACATAGAGTCAGCCTTAAGACCACAATGGAAGTTTGACCCACTGGAAAGAGAGGAAGGAAGGATGATTTAATAGAAAGAGTTAGACTAATGGGGAATCCCTGAGCAGATAGTGTCTACTGAAAGAGCATTCGCTGGGTAACAATGGGATTGCATTAAACCCTACCATGCTAAGCACACATGCAGTGATGGATCCAAAGGGTCAGCAGCTGTGGCTCTTAGTCACCTATTCTTCCACAGTAGGTTCTGTTAAAGGATTTCGGTGGAAAAACAAACTAAGTAAGAGAGTATTCTTTCTTTTTTTCAATTTTCTCAGTGAAGTTATATAATAATAGTATTGCCTGTGAAAATATGGAAAAGTTACCAGAAACAATTTACTCCTAGTGTTTTCTTTGTGGGCAAATGTAAACTGGTGATTAATTTCCATAACAATTATCCAGTTATTCATGTTTTAAATAATATCTTTAGAGTCAATTTTGGCAAGTTAGTATTTTTTTTAATGGGGCTTTGCCTTTGGCCTTGCTCCTTTTATTTTATTTTAATTTATTTTATTTATTTATTTTTTTTTACATATCCCTCCCCTTTCTGCTTGCTCTTGCTGTGTGTTCATTTCTTGTGCTCTTCTATGTCTGCTCTGTCTCCCCCTGCTGCGGCGATGAGCCGAGTCAGCTCACTGTGCAGCGGCTTGCCCCACTTGTGGGCAGCTCTGCTTCCGTTCCCGGGCAGCTTTTGCTCCGTTCACAGGTGGCTTTACTCCATTCACAGGCGGCTTGCCCTGCCAGTGGTGGCTTTGCCCTGCCCGTGGAGACTTTTTTGCCCTGCCCACGGTGGCCCTGCACCGCCCACGGCAGCTTTGCCTTCTCAGGTGGTCTGCCGGCTCAGAAAGGACCCTGGGAAATGAACCCAGGCCCTCCCATGTGGTGTACTGGCACCCTATCCACTGGGCTACAGCCGGGCCCTAAGTTATTTTTACCTATGAATGTGTGCATATGGCCAAATTGTTAATATTTTTGGCATATAGATGTTTATAGTATTTTCAACTAGCATTTCATCTTTGAATCATTATTATTATTCCAACATGTTATTCTAAAATAATATATTTTGCTTCTTCTCTTTTGTTCTTGGTCATTATTCACAGTTATTAAGACTATTTTACAAGACTCTTCCGGGAACTAAACTTTAGCCTTGCAGATCTTCTTATTGAATATTCCTTTCTATTTTCAATAATTTGTGCTCCAATGCTTATTATCTTGCTCCTTCTAATATTTTTGGATTATTCTGCTTTTCTTCTCTATGTTTTGCAAATTTGAAATTAGGCAATACACTCAAATTTCAGTCTTCCTTATTTTCTAAAATTTACAATAATATTTTCCCTGTAATTATTTTAATATTCATTTCTAAGTATTTTTAAACTATCCATTATGATTTCTTCCTTGAATTATAAGCTTTTTGCATTTCTAAAAATTTTATTGAAGTATATAATTCATACATGAACATACATAAACAATAAGTGTATAGTAAAATTCATGAATTTACAAAACAAACATGCAATGCATATCATCATACAAAGTTCCCATACACCTCCATACCACTAACATCTTACATTGTTGTGAAACATTTTTTACAAAGTATGAGAGGACTATCAAAATATTAATACTAACTATAGTCCATATCTTACGTTTGGTATAGTTACCCCAAACTTTTTTTAACAAATCTTCACATCTTATTGGAATGAATTACAGAAGATAACAATTTGCCAACTCATAATTTTATGAAGCAGAAAAACACACAATCTTGTTCAACAGTAGTCAGGCTAAATCATTATTGACCCAGATAGATTATTTTAATTTAAGAGTATGAATAAGAAGGGGTTAAAGAAAAATGAAGTACTCAAAAATATCTCTTCTCTTGGGGCCGGCTCGATAGCCCAGTAGATAGGGCGCCGGCATACCACATGGGAGGCCCCGGGTTCGGTTCCCGGGGACCTCTCCTAGCGGGCAGACCGCCTTGAGAATGGCAAGCCGCCATGGGCGGGCCGGAGCCGCCGTGGGCAGGGCAAAAAGCTGCCACGGACAGGGCAAAAGCCGCCACGGGCAGGGCAGGTTGCCCGCGGATGGAGCGCAGCCAGCCACCCGCGAACTGAAAGCCGGCCGTGAACAGAGGCAGAGACCGCCCACAAGCAGGGAAAGCCGCGCCTGCGCAGTGACCAGTCTCGGCGCGTCGCCGCAGCAGAGGGGAAAGGGAGATATGTAATAAAATAAATAAATCTTTAAAAAAAAAAATCTCTTCTCCAGCCCTCTTCAATTAAAAGCAAGTGTTTATTTTGTATGAAAAAAATTACAGAATACTGATCACAGGAACAATTTGCCCATTGCATTGAGGAATAATTGTTCATATACTATAATGTTGTTGGTCTACTCCAGCTCTATTTTGGTTACTATTTGCATGGAAAACCTTTTTCCAACCTTTCACTTTTAACCTGGTTGTGTCCTTACATCTGAGGTGGGTCTCTTGTAAACAACATATGGAGGGCTCATATTTTTGTATCCATTCTATCACTCTATGTCTTTTGATTGGGGATTCCAATCTATTAGCATTCAGTGTTATTACTGTAAAGGCATTACTATTTTCATCCATTTTGTTCTTTGGCTCTCTGTTGTCGAATCGTTCAACTGTCTGTCTTCTTATCCTTTAGTTTACTCTTCCGAATAAACTTCATTTTGCCCTTTTCCATTCTCTTCTCCTTCTGGGACACAAGTAATATGAATGTTTGTGTGTTTCATGTTATTATTCTCTCCAAATCTCTTGCCCTTGTTTTCTCCTTGCAGGTTGCAGCACCTCCTTTAGTATCTCTTGGAAATATGGTCTTTTGGTAAAATATTCTATCAGTTTTTGTCTGTGAAGACTTTGAACTCACCCTCATTTTTGAAGAACAGCTTTGCCAGAAACAGAATTCTTGGCTGGCAGTTTTTCTCTTTCAATACTTTAAATACATAATACCACTTTCTTCTCCCCTCCATGGTTTCTGTTGAGAGTTTGGCACTTAATCTTATTGAGTTTCCATTTTATGTGATGCTTTTCTTTTCTCTTGTTGCTTCCAGTATCCTCTCTTTATCTCTGATGTTTGTTATTCTGAATAATAGGTGTCTTGTGGCAGGTTTATTCAGATTTATTTGGTTTGATGTGTGTTGTTTTTCTTGGATATTGATAGTTATGTGTTTCATAAGTCTTGGGAAGGTTTTGGCCATTAATTCCTCAAATATTCTTTTTGCCCTTTTCCATTCTCTTCTCCTTCTGGGACACAAGTAATATGAATGTTTGTGTGTTTCATGTTATTATTCAATTCCCTGAGACTCTGTTCCATTTTTTTCCAGTCTCTTCTCTTTCTGTTCTCCTTTCTTTTCCGGTTCAGATATCTGTCTTCAAAATCACTAATTCTGTCTTCAAGCAATTCAAATCTGTGCTTATGTACCTGTCATGTATTTTAATCTCATCCATCATGTCTTTATTCTCATAAGGTCTGTTGCTTTTCTTTTCTTACTTTCAAATTGTTCTTTATACTCTTCCAGTGCATTCTTAATATCCTTTAACAGTCATATTTTCTCTAAATTCGTTGAAGTCATTTAGGACAACTGTGTGAGTATCACTGATTAATTGTATTAAATCCTGTATCTTCATGATATTTGGTTTGTTCTGTTGGCTGGGCCATCTCCTCCTGTTTCCTCATATGGTTGTAATTTTTTGCTGGTGTCTAGGCATCTGAATATGTTGGTGAATTTACTTTGGTGTTCAATTTCTCTCTTGCCTATTTTTTTTTCACAGCTCTTCTTTCCTATTTGGTTTGACTCATTATCAGTCTTTAAAATTGTCCAGCTTAAGTTTTGAAAATTGGACCAGGGATTCACTAGTGGGGTGCAGATTTTCTCACAGTGGTTGGATACAGAAAGTTTGAAGAACAGTGTTTGCCCATGTAATTTCCATACTGGCCAGAAGATGGAAATGGTTTATGTACCTTTCCAAAGAAGTGTTTCTCCTCTTTGCTGTTTTCTTGTGTTCCTGTGTTGAATCTCCAGATCAGAGAGTCAAAGTGGGTTCTTCTGGTCAAATTCACTGAAGAAAAGCACTCCAACCTCTTCTCCCTTTTCCTTTGAAACTGCTGACAGGGAGGAAGATGTCTGCTCCCCCCTCAGTTGGCCTCAACAAGACAGGTGTTTCACCCCAGCTTAATATCTTAGGGGTGGGAGAGGGGAGCCCTTCCTGGCCACCATGGGAACTTATTAACTCATGTTTGTTGTTTTGGCTTCTTCATCTCTCTGTCTCTCACCCTCCTGGTAGTTGTGTAGCACTGTCCTGGTCTACTGACACCCAAAACAGGTCACTCAGACAGCTTTTGGCTCTTTTTCCATTGTTTTTGTGAGAGCATTCAGCTCTGTTAGTCCATCACCATCTTCCCACAATCCTCTTTAAGCTCTTTTTAAAAAGTGTTTTAGTATTCCAAATGTTTGAATATTCTTTTCAACAACCTATCTTATTGAATTAAAATCTATTTCATTGTTTTCATAGAACATGGTATACATGTTGTGAATTTTGAAAAAAATCATTATGCCCTTGTACATGGTCAACTTTTGAATATTTCACATATACTTAGTCATAATATGTAGTCCCTAATTTTTCAGTGATACTTAGATAGATACAAAGAAATATTAGAATAAAAAATCTCCAAGATCCACCTTTGTTAATTGCATTTTTAAAATTACATATACATTTATAAGCTTTTGTCCACACAGATAGGTATAATTGCAAGGATTGTTTTTAACTTCTTCTTCGTGAGAGTAGATTTTTCAATTTTTCCCTGTAGTTTTATAAGTTACATTTAAGAGAGATATTCCTCTTGAATTGAGGCTTTTATTATTAGAAAATGACCTTGTATACCTAATAATCTATTTGTCCTAAGGTATATTTTGTTTGATATTCTTAAAGCTATGTAAACTTTCTTTTGGATTGCAATTACCTGTCATTTTAAAATCCCTTTATTCAGATATTCCCAAATATTCATATTTTATGTGTCTCCTTAAAAACACATTCTTTTATTTTTAAAACCCAATCTGATAACCAGTTTTTTTTCTAATGTATTTTTAAAATGCTTTTATTAGAGAAGTTGTGAGTTTACAGAACAATCATGCACAAAACGTAGAATAAGTATACATCACCCCATCACCAATACCTTGCATTGGTGTGCAACCTTTGTTACAATTGATGATAGCACTTTATTGTAATTGTATTTTTTAACAATAGTTATCTTTGTTACAATTGATGAAAGATTACTAAAATAGGACTGCCATCCAAAGCTTACATTAGTTGTATTTTCCCCATATGCCACTCTATGGTTAAAATCTTGTATTATTGTTCTATATTTGTTATGCTTCATGAAAGAACATTCTTGTATTTGTACTATTAACCATAATCCATCATCTACAATAAGGTTCACTGTATTATACAGTCCTATGTTTTATTATTGCATTTTTATTCTAGTAACATATATGATCTAAGGTTTCCCCTATTTTGCTATATTCACCTATATATATAATTCAGTGATGTTAATTACACTCACAACAATGTGCTATCACCACCACCATCCATTTCCAAACCTTTATGATCAACCTAAATAGAAATTCTGTGCAAAGCATCAACACCTCATTCACTACTTTAATCTATACCCTGGTAACCTATATTCTACATTATATCTCTATGAATTTGCTTATTATAATTAGTTCAGATCAGTAAGATCATACACTATTTGTCCTTTTTGTGTCTGGCTTATTTCACTCAGTATAATATCCTCAATATTCATCCATGTTGTCACAAGCATGCATCAGGACTTCATTCCTTTTTATGGCTGAATAATATTCCAATATTCCATGCATGTCCATTTTCAAGAAATATGCCTTTTTCTTCTTCAATTGTATTCTGACTCTTACAGGAATTAAAGAGTGGAGTTGTATATTAAGGATACAGTACTACTGGGTTTTGCATTTCCCCTTTAGTAACCATTACTAAATATCTTCATTTCTTCACACTAATCCAAACCACTCTCTCCTGTCTTTTCCTTTCAACCTGCAGAACTCCTTTTAGTAATTCTTATAGGACCAGTCTTTTTTTAACAAACTCTCTGTTCCTGTTTATCTGGGACCCTCTGTTCTTACAGCAGTTCATTTTATCCCCACCCCTTTTTTCTTCTTTTCAGTGAGACTATTATGCCTCTGGTGTCTTCCCTGTATCCTGCGCTGGGAAGATAGATAATGTTAATCCATGAAGGTGGGTCACTCCAGCAAAGTCCATTTTGCATTTACCTGAACCAGCCAACAGAAACTAGATTGAGTAAGTGCAGCCCTTGCCAGCTGCAGCTGGTGGTCTCTCTCTCTCTTTCCCCACACCCCACCCCCAAGGGCCCTTTCGTATGCAGCACTCCTCAGTGGCTAGTGTTCTGTACTGGGTCTCTGTGGACTTCAGTTCCTGTGCCTGGATATGCATGGGGTTCTGAATGGCTACTCTGAGTGCCTCTGTATTCCATATACCTGGTGGGAGGTGGGAGGGATACGGCCTCCTGCCTCTTAGAAGCTCATAAAAGCTGCAGTGCTCCAAGGCACAGACTCAGTCAATATTCAGGAAAAAAAAATATTAAAGCCTCAAACTTTGATTACAATACTTATTGAAGTTACACCAAAAGAATCCCGAAAAGTGAAAAAGTATATCATATTCAAAAACATTTTCCTTCTGAAGGAAGGCTCTGCTCCCTCACTTAACATGCAGTACTTTCAACTGTAGCTCCAGCCTCCACTGTCCGTTCCACTGCTCCCTAGCTTTCTGCCTGATTCTCAGTCTCCTCCTCCATGTTTTCCAAAATTTCATTTCCACTGGGGACAGCATTCCCACTGCCTCCATTCACTCCTGGCTCATTTGGCTTTCTTTGCATCATCTCTCCAGGGGCTCTCTTCCTCCAGTTTCCTCTTCTTTCTGGAGAAAGTGTGAGAAATATAGGTTACACAGTTTGATGAGGAAGCACTGTTTGTTCGCTTTCTATGGGCAATCATAGAAATTGAAGAACTTCTGCCACTAGAAGTGAAACCAGAAGTAGAGCTTGCCACTAAGGTAGCTTTCAGAGCCAGTTTTACTACATTCCCACTATGCTGGGGCTGCTTTGCATCTTCTATCTCCTCTCTAATTTCAGGTACCAGTTCCTTCAGCTCCTCAATTTCTTTCTCATATTCAGTTGGTGATCCTTCAACCTCTTTCATCTGCTCATTTAGTACAGCCATTCTCTTCTCAATAACTTCAATATATTTGTGGAACTGTGCCACTGCCTCCTCACACTGAAAGTTGTACCCATAGGCCAAGCCAAGCTGGTAATGGGTCTATGCAAGGAGATAGTCTTGAGCTTCTAGGTACTGCTTTTGCAGGCTTAAACAAGCCTGAAACTCCTCCACAGCTTGGACATCATTCTCACATTCAACACTAAGTTCTCCAAGTTTAAGATGTGCCTCTGCAGCATAAAGCTGAGCTTCTTTTGTTTCTTCCCTTTTACAAATGATCTTTGAAAAATCCAGCATATCCCAGGCAAGATCTAGGTTCCCAATCTCCTCCTCTTCATTTTCTTGAAGAGACTTATTTTCAACAACTGAATCATTTGCTGTTTCCTCAGCCTTGTCATTTTCTTTATCCTCCTCTTCTGAGCCTTTGGTTTCTTCACCCTCTTTCATCTTTTCTTTTTCTTCTTGTGCCTCTTGATTTGCAGCCATCTCAACTTTGTCTTCAGCTGATTTCTCAAGATAGCCTCCTTGGCTATCTTGGTCTCAACCTCATCTCCAGCTGCCTCAGACTTTTTGTCAGACAGCTTGGTCTCCTGGCTAAGAACCAGCTCTGCCCTGACCTTCTCCTCTATTTTGGGGCCATCTTTTGTTTCTGTCAGTCTTTCTGCAGAAGTCTGTGATTCAATAGGAGTCTGGTTTCCTTCTGCAGACAGTCAATGGACTGCACCATCCTGAGGGAGGACTGTGCTCTCTGCCGAGGCCTCTGCAGCCTCTGTTGTTACCTCTGGTGACTCTTCAGCAGGTGGCACTTCTTTTCCTATCAGTTATCCCTCAAGAACAGCCTTTCCTGATTCTTTTTCAGAGGTAGCTACATGCTCATTTGGCTCCTCCCCACCTTCACCCACTGGCTTGAATGTTGGGTCTATAGGCTCTGCTTCTTCCTTCACTGCAGTGGCCTGCTCTTCTAGAGTCACAATGGCTGCTTTTCTGAAACTTCTTGTGGCTTCTGCTCTATGCTCATAAATACCTCTCCCTGCTTCTCTTGACCTTCTTCCTGTACATCTGTTCCAGATACTGATTTTCCTTCCTCAATATCTGGTGCTTCCTGTTCTCACTTCCCAGAAGTGACTTCAGTTTCATTCAGTCCTTCTGGTAATGCTGCTCCTTTTGCCCCTTTGGTGATTTCATTTAACTGATCTGGGGTTGATTGAACTTTTTCCTGTAGCTCCTTTGCAGGCTCATTTACATCCATATCTTCTCTTCCACCCTTCTACATTTCAACCTCCTGTTCTGTATTAATTTCAGGCTTTGTAATAGACTGTCTTCTGTTCTTTCAACTCTTCCCTTGCTTCTTCATTTATGTTATCATTATTTTCTACCAGAGAATCATCTTCTGTTTTTTCTACTTCCTCCTCTTCCACATGCATGCCTTCCAGGGCATTTCCCAACATATCATTTTCCATTCTTGCCAACTACAGAAGTGAGTTCCCATAGAAAAAGCAGGTTTCTCCACACTCATTAGCTGTCTCTCCATACTTCTTACCTGAAAGACTAGCTGCTTCCTGGAATGCATTGACAGCTGCTGGAATATTAGCCATCACCAGATGTTTCTGTCCTAAATCCAATTGTTTCTTAGCTTCAATATCCACATCCAGACTGTTGGCTTTATCTTTCAGAGGTAGAAAGAGCAGAAGCATCTTCTTCAATTTTGTTGTTGGCAGCAATGGCTGTGGGATCTGAGGCCATTGTTCCCCTGAGGCAGTGTACCATCAGGCAGAATGAAACCTGTGAGGAAAACACAGATTTGGGACACAAGACAGGGACAGAAAATGGGAGATTCAAAGCAACTTTTTAAATAGTATATTAATCTATGTGCATTTGTGAAGATTGCTGACACACTTGGAATTAGATTACCTACTTAAAATTAGGATTTTATTTATCCTACATAGTTTTCTTCTCCCTTGACTCCAAAAATATTTAGTTTTTATTGTTTTTGTCTTATTTTCGTATTCATTTTACCCTTTTATTGGTGTATAAAATGTATACTCTATATTCTTTCATTGGTTATCCTCAAAATTCTACCAAGCATAATTTCCTTTAACGAGTCTAAATTTAATACCTAAGTCTCCCTTCAAACCATATAAGGGCTTCAGAAAACTTAAACTCTAATCAGACCCTTCCTAACTTAAATCCTTTTCCAGTATTTTCATCTCATCCTTTTTAATACCACAAGTGAGACTTTTTAAAAATTCAAAAAGACACTCTACTTTAATTTTTACCAGTCTCTGCCATTCTCTCTTGCATCTAAGAGTAACCTCATGATTTCCATGAGTACATTTTACTTATCATGAACTCCCTTTCGAGCTACTTTGGTTTAAGCTTGTTGATTGTAAACTCAGTTTTTGTGTGTTTCTGATTTTTTTATCTGCCTTTTTTCTTAAAGGAACTGCTGGATACACAAATCTTGACTCACAATAATGTTCTCTTACCTTACTAAATACAGTATTCCACTGTCTTCACTCTTAAGTTGTTGAGAAATCTGTCTGGACTCTAATTGTTTTTCCTATGTAGATGATTCTACATATCTGACTACTTTTAAAATATCTTCCTTGACATTGGCGTTTCTGAGAATTCCTATAATGCTTTAAGATCTATGTATCTTTGTATTCATCATGTATAGCTTAAACTGTGCCTTAGATATGTCTCTTTAATTTCTTCAGGAAAATGCCCAATCATTGTGCCTTCAAATAATAATCTTCAATATCTTCATTCTCCACTTTTGGATATTTGATTAAACATATATGTTAGAATTTCTCATTTTACCCTTACGTATCTCCTATGGTCTCTCATATCTTTTATCTCCTTAACTTTCTTGCAACCACCTGAGACTTTTCGGCCTTCTTTGAAAAGCTGTGGTTTAGTTTGGGAGTCTCTGATTCTGCTCTGCACTTTTCTGTGGCCAAAACCTTTGTCTCCTAATTGTGGCACTGATATTGCCCCACTATTGCACAGCCCTCACTATTGCAATTTAAGTCTCAGCTCATAATCTCCTTCCTGACAACTTTTGTTTTGGGGAGGCCATTCAGAGTGTCTGGACTGCAATGTTTCATTCACCAACCCTTTTACATTTACGTCTCTATTGTGATTAATTTAATTTCAATCAACTTAGTGGGGGTGTAATTTTTCTACCATAATTTTCCAGCAAATTAAAGGTTCACTTCTATGAATCTGGGCAAATGTAGGCAGCTGTGTAAACATCACAACAATAAAAATGTAGAACTTTTCTATCATACCAAAAATCCCCACTTCTTTACATTGCATCCCATGCTCCACCATAACCCCATGGCAACCTCTGTCTCTATTCTTTTTGATGTGTCTCTTCTATAAAACTCTATGCCATTTCCTTGGAAGAACTAATTCTACCTGAGAATGCACCATGATATGCTTCGCTAAAGGATCATTTTTATTCTCTTTTGTTTTCAGTCTTCAATACTGCTGAAGAAACTTACCTCTAGAAATATCTACCAAACGTCTTTTTAGCATAGAACCACCACGTACATGAGGTCTAGAACATATTTCTTCTCTAAGGTAGGGGACATAAGTGATAAGAATGCAGCTTTTTCTTCCAAGGGCACTTAAATCACATCTTCATCCATATCTGCAGGTGGTGTGTGCATCAATATGATGGGATTAATGGAAATAATTCTTGGTATTTTTCTTACCTATCTTCACACTATTTACATGGACTAGAGAGATCTGGAATATTTATTGAGCCAAAATAGTGATTTTTAAAACTGTAGAAATTTCTTTCTTTCACTGATTATTACTTTCAACAAGATTAAAACCTGAGGTTTGGAACCTTCTTTGTCTGACTGCTTCAGTATGTTTTTTTTGTTCATTTTTTTAAATGTTTACTCTTTTTTTCTTCTTAATATCAGTTTCTGTCAGGGATAATTTTAGAAGTCTGGCTTGACTTCATCATATTACTTCAAAATTTGAATTCAAATTTTGAATCTATGTATACTGAGGTAGAATGACAATTTTTATTGCTATTACAGTAAATAATTTATTTTAAAACTAATTTTAGCAAGGGTCCTTTTAAATAATACTGTAATTGGATCAGAAGACATCTGGTTTTATTATTTCATCAAAAGACATTATTAAACAACTCCTGCCTCAGTAGTCTAAATCAAAATTTATAAGGTGTCATTTTTTCCTGATGTTTCATTATTTTATTATTTTTTAAATTAATTTTTCCTTATTATTAACACATTGCACTAATGTGGTAACTTTGTTACAATTGATCCTACAATATTATTATAATTATGCCATTTTTTATTAGTCTATAATTTACATTAGGGTTCGCTCTATAGGGTAAAGTCTGGGTTTGTTAAAAATTTACTTTAGAAACATATATACAACACAAGTACTCCTTTAAGACACATATTCAAATATATAATTCAGTGGTGTAAATTGCATTCATAATGTTCTGCTACCATCTCCACCATCTATTAAGAAACTTTTCCAGCACCCCAAACAGAAACTGTACCAATTACACACTAACTCCTCAAAAAGTACATTCACTCAGTTGCTTGTTCA
>PVKH010004658.1:8726-23164 GCA_004027955.1 Chaetophractus vellerosus | reverse complement strand
CTGGCCTATCGTTCTTAAGGACGCTTAAGTCCGTAAGGCTCCCATGTACCCGGCCTGCCGCCGCGCATCAGGACGCCTGTGCCCGGCGGGCCAGTCGACTTGCTGTGCTCGGGGTGCCTGAGCCTGGCCAGCTTAGAGCCCTGAGCCAGTGAGCCGACAACTCCCCTCTTTTCCCCCTTCTTCCCTTTCCCACTGTTCCACTTCGTCTCCTATCTGGTTTGGGGGGGCCACTTGGAGACCCCTTCGCCTCCAGACGGTTGGGAGGCCCCTCGGGGGTGGCAAGCCGAAACCCCACGGCAAGCAGGGTCGCCGCCGAACGCCGGCAGCCGGTCCCGGTCCCTGTGAGTAGTGTCATCGCCGAAAAGCGCCGACGACACTTCAGCAGTCTTAGCAGGGGTGAAAAACCAGTAACTTTAAATGAAGTTTAAAATTTCAGTTATTACATTGGATTGGATATGTTAATCACTGATGGGGGGGGGGAGGTTATTACCTAAAGTGGTCTTTAAAATCACACAACTGCCCTCAGTTATATACAGGGATGGGGGAGGAATTAGGTCTACTGGAGGAATTTAAAGAATGTTTTCTGATTGTACTCCTTGCTGATTGCATTGTCATCATCAAGGTGCTAACTCGGGGTAATAACCTGTGGAGCAGGTAACCCATGGAGCTAAAGCAAGCTTGGAAAATAAAGCAAAACTAAATAACTAAATAAGTGACCCCTCTTATGGAAGGGTCATTTAGCTGCTTTACCAGCTTCTCGCTCAGTTCCTCAGATGAATTGTGAAGTAGTGACTTGGGTGGGTGATTCAACTACACTAAACCTCAGTTTCCTAAGAAGGGTAGTAATAGGATGGCCCATGAAAGGGTGTATATTATTTCCTATGGCTGCTATAACTAATTAGTTATAACATCTCAAACTTGGTGACTTAAAGCAACAGAGGTTTATTATTCTCTCACAGTTCTGGAGGCCAAGGTGTCTGGAGGGCCTTCCTCCCTCCAGAGGCTCTGGGGGAGAATCTCTTCTTTGCCTCTTGTAGTTTCTGGTAGTGGCCGGCATTCCTTGGCTTGTGGTTGCATCACTCCAATCTGTGCCTCCGTGCTCACAATGCCTTCTCTTCTTCTGTCTGTGTAGTAAAATCTTCCTCTGCCTCCCTCTTATAAAGATACATGTGACTGCATTTAGGGCCTGGCCTGCCCTGATAGTCCAGGGTAATCTCTCCAACTCAAGATCTTTAATTTTACCATGTCTTTTGCTCCATAAGGCAATACTCACCTTTTGCCATATAAGGTAACATTCACAGGTTCCAAGGATTAGAATGTGGATCTCTTTTGGGGAGCATTATTTAACTTATCTTGGGTGCAAAAGGAATTAAAGAATGTGTTTAATGTGAGTTTAATACCTAATGAATAACCTAAAGCACAGAGAGGCTAAGTAACTTTCTTATAATCACACAGCTCAATAATGAGTGAGTCAGGTCTTGGAGAAGCTAAGCCTCTTGACTTCTAGTCAAAATTTCTCCCTTCTACCACACATGGTGGACAAATAGCATTAGAATCTTTTATATGCTGTAGTTATTTTTTCAAGCATCCTGTAATCATTTCCTCCACAGAAATCTCCATTTGGAAGCTTCTAGGAAAACATGGAAGAAAGGAGATTGCAAGGAATTCAACTCATGGGAATTCTCATAGATTTAGAGATTTAGAAACCTCACAAACCAAAAAATAAAATATAGGATTTCTTTTCTGGGTGGGGCAGAGCTGAAGATATAATAAAACAACACGAAATGGTGACCTCAGATTTTTCACAGAAAGGACAGAATGAGCACCTATTTTGAGCAGAAACTTGCCCAACCATTTACCATGAAATTACAGAAGAGCTTTAGATCGATCAGGCAATTGTTTCCAACCATCTCCATTATATGTGTAGACAAAATAGTGCTTATCCTGTATTCTTGTGCCCTGGATGTGTGAGTCACCGTTTGGATGGAAAGAAGCAGTGAGGAATAGCCTAGTACTGGTGAGGGACAAGGACAATAGTCAACATTTGGAGAAGTCCCAAAATAAAACCCACACTAAAACTTCTATAAGGCCAGAATTGTCTGCCTATGTGTCTCCAGAGCCCTGTGTTAACATGCAGCCGTTATGTCTGAAAGGAGGTAACACAGCAGTCCATCAGTGGTGACACAGAAATCCAAGAACCTGAGAAAATGGAACACAGGCAAGAACAAGTTAGTGCAAGACTGGAGAAGATGTGAGGAGCTGTGAAGAGATGTTTGGCTCCTGATGGGCCACCTCTCTGTAGACCAGAAGACATGATGAGAAAATGGGTAACCTGGGATGGAACAAGATTCACAGAATGTTGCAGGAATTAATGCACCAAAACAAGAGTAGGACACTTAATTTCCTTGACAGTTTTATATAGGGCAGCCCTAATGAAAAGACAAAGGCTCTTAAGATAACTTGGGAAAAGCTCTTGTCTTTGACATCATGAGACCAGTGGATTTTGCAATCTGTACTTATGTTAAAATCAGTGGCTGTCAATATGCTAAAAGCTAAAAATATGTCTAACCCCCTTCTACATTTTATATACCT
Organism: Chaetophractus vellerosus; assembly: GCA_004027955.1. Classification (NCBI taxonomy): domain Eukaryota; kingdom Metazoa; phylum Chordata; class Mammalia; order Cingulata; family Chlamyphoridae; genus Chaetophractus; species Chaetophractus vellerosus. Next base: position 20,572 of record PVKH010004658.1, on the reverse strand, counting down.
GAAAATATTGAAGACATAAGGGTGTTTCTACCTGCTACCCACTTAGTGTCGATTCGGAGGTGAAATTGTTATAATTAGTCCTTTTTAAATGATCTTAAATTTCTTTTGTTGTCTTCCAAATTCAGGGATACAAAATCAGATGAAGGAGAACTTGCTCTCTCTCAGAAAACAACAACAACAACAACAACAAAAACACAACTTGTCAGTTAATTATATCCCTGTATTGGGCAAATCTTGCTTCCTTTCTTCTCTTGAAATCAGAAAATTGACTTATTCCCTTATTGGGGTGCAAGTGGAAATAATTACATTTCCTGGGATCCCTGACCTCTGAGGTCTCTAGGTTTGATTCTCTAACAAAGAAGGGAAAACTTTATTTCTATTGATTTTGTACAGCTTCAGCCCAAAACTGAAAGCAGACACAAGGTAACTGACCTTGACACACAACCAAATGGCTGTCGATTTGACAATAGTAATAGAAAATATCTAGTCAGTACAGGTACAAAATGGCAGATTAAGAAGTTTTACAAATCCCTACCTCCACTAGAACAATGAAAGAGCTGAAAAAGTAACTGGCATTAACTAGAAGTTAATCCTGGAACCTGAAGAGACATTGAGAACAGCTACAGAAGTGCCAGAGGAAGTAAGAGGCTGCCAAGAGTTCAGCTTTTGTAAGTGAAAGCACAAACCAGTGACTAGCCCCCATTGCTCAGTACCTCAGCAGTGACCACAGAAACAGCTGGGGCAATGCAGCACAGATTTTGGGAGGGGCTGGCTGGGACTAGGGCTGGCAGAAGGAAACCTCCTCTAAAAGTTGGTATTAAAGATGGTGGTTGTTCTGGGAGATTCCTGCAAAAACACTGCAGAAGCTGGCCTCAGTTTCAGCCCTCTGGGCAGCAGCACTTCTAGCCTTCCACTAGCATCCACCTGTAAGTAAAGAGCTAGTGCACCTTCTTTGGCTGTTTTCTTTTCCTTCCTTCTATATGTAGGCATTTCCTGATTTGGCAAATCTCTGAGGGCACAGCATAGGCTCTGGCCTTGGTTTGCATCCTCACTGCAGCAGCAGCTTCTGGCCTCACACCAGCATCTACCAATACTTAAGGACCCAATGCACTTTTACGTTGGTTGGCTTTCTTCCTTTTCTTGTGTTGTTTGGCCTGGCAGATCCCTGAGGGCCAAGCATAAATGTTAGTCTTATTTTTCTCTCAGAAGCAGCATCTTCTGGCCTTATATCAGCATTTACAGGAATATCACGAGTCAGTATACCTCTTTGTTTTCTTTCTGTCTTTATATATATAAAGACAGGATGGTTGGTTTTGATTTCTTCCTCTGTTTTATTTTTTGAGGTCTGATGTATCCCTGAAGGACAAACAGGGATGCTGGCCTAGGTGTCAGTCTTAAAAGCAGCAGCTTCTGGATTCCCACTAGCATATAATAAGAGACTTGAAGGGGCAGCGTACTCCATTATTTTTTCCTTCTTTTTGTTTTTGTTTTTCGGTTGTTTTGTGTGTATGTTTCATCTATTGTTAGTATTCTTTTTTTTCCTTCTCTCTATTTCTCTCTCTTTCCTTCCTATTTTTCTTTTAATTTTTCTCTTTTTTTCTCTCCTTGTTCTTAGTCTGGTGGACTGAGAGTTGAAGAACTAGATTTCCAGAGTGACTACAACATAATACTCAGAATGTCCAGGTCTCAACAAAAAATTACAAAACATATAAGGAGACAGAAAAGTATGGTCCAGTCACAGGAAAAAAGAATTAAATGGAAAATAATCTGGAGGAAGCACAGTATCTGAATTTACTAATTAAAGTTCATAAAATAACTGCCATAAATAGTATCAGTGCACTAAAGGAAAACATAGACAAAGAAATAAAGGAAATAAGGAAAACAATATGTGAACAAAATGAGAATGCCTATAAATAGATAGAAATTATGAAGAAGAACCAAATGGAAATTCTGGAACTCAAAAATACAATAATTGAAGTAAAAAATTCAATATAGGGGTTTAAGAGCTGATTGGAGGAGGCAATAGAAAGGGTCAGTGAACTTGAAGATAAACAATCAAAATTGTCCATGTTGAGGAGAAGAAAGAAAAAAGAATTTAAAAATAATTAATAAAGGCTGAGGAACATGTGAGACACCATTAAGGCATCTAATAAGAAGAGGGAAATTTCTCATTGACTGCCAAAGTAAATATTGCCTCAAATATGAGGGCCCCTGAGGGCTCTGGAGACATCCAGATGCTATAGGCAGGGCAGACAGCTCAGGAGTTTGGTGCCCTGGCAGTGGGCCCTACTTCAGAATTTACGCTCCCTAGTGTGACAAAGTTGGACTCAGTTGTGGTTTCCCTCTACGTGGTTCTTCTGCCCATTCTATTTGAACCTATAGTTAGTACTAGAGTTGATAGGTATATGTCCAAGGGACTTAAATCTTTGTGCTGTCCATATGCCAGCTGGGCTCTGAATCTCAACAGAGTTACAACACCTACTCTACAGTTCATTGGACTCAGCCAGGACAACTAACAAGGAGATGATGATGGACAACAACCATCCAAAGGAACAGAGAGAGTCTGCAACTGCAAGCAAGAGAGTCCTATCCATCTGACCCCATGGGATCTAAGCCCCCTCTTAATTAGAGGTAGAGTGGGCATCACCATCCCAGGATTCTCAGGATTGAGGAATGAACAATGGACTAGAGTGGACTTACTGGTATTCTACTATAGACTTATTGTGATTCAAGCAATGGAAGAACTTATATCACTGATGTGGAGGCAGTGGCCACTGGAGGTTCTGAGGGGAAGGAGAGGGAAAAACAGGTGTAATATGGGGGCATTTTCGGGACTTGGGAATTGTCCTGAATGACATTGCAATGACAAATACAGGCCGTTATATATCTTGTCGTAACTTACAAAATTGTGCAGGAGAGAGTGTAAACCACAATGTGAACTATAATCCACATTTAGTGGCAATGTTCCAAAATGTGTTCATCAATTGTAACAAATGTACCACACTAATGAAGGATGTTGTTAATGTGGGAAAATGCAGGAGAGCTAAGGAGTGAGGCATATGGGGATCCCCTACATTTTTTATGTAACATTTATGTAATCTAAGTGTCCTTTAAAAAAAAAAAAAGAAGAGAGAAATAATGGCCCAGAAAAAACATTTGAAGAAATAATGGCAGAAAATTTCCCTAATCTGATCAAAGTTATTAATGTACAAATCCAAGATGCTTAATGAACACCAAGCAGAATCAACTCAAGCAGCAAGACACATTATGATCAAATGTCCAAGGCCAAGGATAAAGTCAGAATATGAAAAATAGCAAGTGAGAAGTGATATGTCACATGTAAGTGATCCTTAATAAGATTAATATCCAATTTCTCAATTGAGACCATGGAGACCAGAAGGCAGTGAGAGGACATATTTAAAGTGCTGAAAGAAAAGAAAACTGTTACCAAGAATACTATACACATCAAAGTTGTCCTTCAAAAGTGAGAGAGAAATACAGGTATTTCAGGACAAACAAAAACTGAGGGACTTCATTACTGCTAGACCTGCATTATAGGAAATGCCGAAGGGAGTCCTCCATGTTGAAAGGAAAGGACACTATACAGTATCTCAATCCTGGATGAAGTAATAAAGATCTCCATGTAAGTAAAAATATGGGTAAATATAAATGCCAATATTATTTCATTGTTCATTTGTAATGCTGATTTTTACTTCTTATAAGACTTTAAATTCAAATACATTTTTAAAAGCATAAATTTTTGTTACTGGACACAAAATGCATAAAAATGTAATTTGTGACAAAAACAACATAAAAGGAAGGGATAGAAAGACGTAGGTGCTGTGTATGTGTAGGCTATTGAAGTCAAGTTGGAATCAACAAAAATTAAATTAGAATAGCTTGAGTATGCTAAATATAACCTTTATGGTAACCATAAAGAAAATATTTTTTAAATCTACACAAAAAGAAATGATAAGCAATTCAAAATGGCTCATTATAAAAGATCATCTAAACAAAACATAAGACAGTAATAGAGGAAATGAGGGGGGAAATGGTATAAGGTTTATTTTTTTAAAAACACAGCAAATTGACAGCAGTAAATCTTGCTTATCAGTAATTTCCTTAAATTTAAGTGGATTAAATTATCCAACCAATAGGCAGAGATTGGCAGAATGGATAAAGAAGCATGACCCAACTATCTGCTGTTTATAAGAGACCATTCTTAGATTTATAGATTCAAATAAGTTGAAAATGAAAGGATGGGGGAAATATTTCATGCAAATAGCAATCAAAAGAGAGCAGGGATGGCTATACTAATATCACACAAAATATACTTTAGGTCAAAATCTGTTACAAGAGAAAAATAAGGGCATTTTATAACAATAAAAAGGGTCAATTCAACAAGAAGACTTAACAATTATAAACATATATGCACCTAACAGTAGAGAGCCAAAATAGGTGAAGCACGCATTGACAGAGTTGAAAGAAGGAATATACAATTCTACAATTAAAAAAAAAAATTCTACAATAATAGTCGAATATTGCAATACACCACTTTCAATACTGGATATGACCCCTCAACAGAAGCTCAGTAAGGAAAGAGAGAACCTGAAAAACACTATAAACCAACTGGGTCTAACAGACATATTAGAACACATCGCCCAATAACAGTGGATTACACATTCTTTTCAGGTGCACATGGATCACTCACTAGGATCGATCATATGTTAGGGCATAAGAGTAGTGTGATGGTTAAGTTAATGTGTCAACTTGGCCATGTAATGGTGCCCACTTGTCTGGTCAAGCAAGAACTGGGATAATTGTAATACAAGGGCATTTCATGGACTTTAATAATCAGAAGTTGATTGCATAGATGGCTGGTTACACCTACAATTAACTACAGAGATTGACAATGAGTGACATCTCATCCAATCAGTTGAAGGCCTTGAAAGGGGAGGTGATTTCAACATTCAGAGAGAGAATTTCCATCTCTACTTCGGACACCCAGCATCTTCTAGGAACTCATCAAGGACCTCCATTGAAGCCCCTGGTTGCAGCCTGGCCAATGGAATTTGGACTTGTTCATCCCCACGGTAACGTGAGACAATTTAATAAAATTTCATACAATTTACAGATATATCCTGTCAGTCCTTTTCCCTAGAGAACCCTGACTAATACAAGAAGTCTAATAAAATTAAAAATAATGAAATCATAAGAAGTAACCTCTCTAACCACAATGAAATGAAGATGAAATGAGTAACAAATGGAAAACTGGAATTGCTACAAATATGTGGAAATTAAACCACTTACTCCTAAACAACCAATGGGTTGAAGAAATTATAAAAGAAATTAGAAAATACTTAGAAAAAATGAAAACAAAGACACAAAATACCAAAACTTATAGGATGCAGTGTAGACAGTGCTCAGAGGGAAATTTATAGCTATGAATGCCTATATTAGAAAAGAAGAAATATCTCAAATTAATAACCTAACTTTACATCTTGAAGAACTAGAAAAACAAGTTACCAAAAAAGAGTTACCCAAAGTTAGCAGAAGAAAGGAAAATATTACAATTAAAGTAGAGATAAATGAAATAGATAATAGAAGGACAATTGAGAGAATAAACAAAACAAAAAGTTGGTTCTTTGAAAAAATTAATAAAATTTACAACCTTCAGCTAGACTGACAAAGAAAAAAATATGGAAGTAACTAAAATCAGAAGGGAATACAGTGATACTACTACTAACCTTACAGAAATAAAAAGAATTATAAGACAATATCATGAAAAGCTGTGTGCCAACAAATTAGGTAATCGAGAAGAAATGGAAAAATTCCTAGAAATACATCAATTGCCTAAACTGATTCAAGAAGAAATAGAAACATCAACAAACATATAACAAGTACAAAGATCCAATCTGCTTGCCAATACTGATTAAAGTAGCTGCTTATTGAGCACTGTGTTGGGAAGTATTCTGAGGTTACAAATTGGTTCAATAGGAAAGAACACCAAGATCAATTAGCTAAAATGGATGAGCAACAGGTTTGGTAGGAGGAACTGGTAGCAACCATTTCAAGATGGAGTCACCTTAAAGTCAACATCACCTTATGGAGCATATATTGATCTGGTGCATGGAGTTGTGGATGCTCATCCCAGAAATGGCACTGACCTCCTTCACTTCCACTCACAGGAAAACATTCTTTTGACAGTAATCCCTCTCAGGGATGCTTGAAGATGAATGGGTTAATTCAAAAGCAGTTAGGGAAGGGACCACTTAAGGAAAAGGACTACATAAATACCAGGCAATGGAAAGTTATTGTCTGGATAAAGCAAGTCTCTTAAGTCATTAGATTTCTTTGACTGGATTTAAGTCCCTGTAAATGCTAAGTAAATTGATTATGATCATAGGAAATTAAGACAAATTAACTAATAAGAATACTTTTTTGGATGTGGTAGGAACCTTGGAAAAACTTTTCAATATTCCACCTACCCTTCACTCCCCAAGATCTGCAGTCCACAGTTACATAACTACTGGTCAAAACAATTCTTTATGAATCCATGTACCTCTTTGATTGGAAAAAGTAATTGCGTAACATAGTGTCCACATCTTTCATGAAAGACAATATGCTAAAAAATACTTTATGTGTTAATTTATAATTGAAGAGTATGAAAAGTTCTGTTAACATCATCTCTGGCATACTGACAAAGAGAAAACAGTACTGTTAGATGAGATATTTTCTAGCAAAGGCAAGAGATGGCCTCTGTTTTAGCTTGCCAAAGCGCTGCCAATGCAAAGTGCCAGAAATGGGTTGGCTTTTATAAAGGGGATTTATTTGGGGTAAAAGCTTACAGTTCCAAGGCCATGAAAAATCCAAATCAAGGCACCATAAGAGGTGCTTTCTCATCAAAATCAGCTACTGTTATTTCTGTTGTCCAGGCACATGGCAAAGCAAGATGGCTACAAATCTCTGCCAAAGTCTCAGCCTCCCCCTCCAGGCTCACCATCTCTCAGAGCTCAGCTCCCAGAGCTCAGCTATGAGCAAACAGAGATAGGGCTTGTCTCTTCCCAGGCCTCCTCTATTAGCCTCAGTTCCTCTGGTTTCTTCCCAAGTTCAGCTCTATGCTATCAGGCATGTAGCAGAACTTGTCTTCTCTTGAGCTGTTCCATGGGCCCAGCCTCTTAGGGGCTTTGTGTTTAAGTACCCTCTAGACCTCTCTCACAGGGCAGGATCAAAAGTGGAGGCTTTCTTTTCCTGTGTCTGTGCTTCTGTTTTTATCAGACCCAGTCAGAAGGCAGAGACTTGAGTCACGCCTCACCTAACTGAACGTAGTCCGATTGAAAGGATCTCACACCCATAGGAATGGATTAGCTCACAAGCATAATCGTTTTCTTTTTGGGCTTCATAAAATAACTTCAAACTGCCACAACCTCTTATTTCATGCTGTGAGGCTGCCAGTGCCTGTAGCTCCCCCACACACCTCACGGGACCTTTGTTCCTGTCGTCACCACCATTGTTTCAGCCACCTGAGCCAGTCCTGCACTCAAAGAACTGAATAAATGTACTCACCAAAAACAAAATCCCATGGCTCAACATTAACCTCAAAGCAGCTGGTATACAGACTTCTGTAGCTTACAACCTGTACAGGAAGTAAATTTCTGCAATGGATTAAAACATGTATGTATCACAGGCTCATGAGAGTATAAGAAATAGGAATTAAACTCTTTTTGAAGATCGTTACTAGCACAGTGATAACAATGGAAAGCAAACATGTGAAGCAACCTTGGCTGGTTAGTGATCCTGATTGAGAACCCTGTAATTGGAAAGACAAAACCCAACACCTTGTCTTACCTCTTCTGTCTACTGGCTGGGCAGCCTGAGACAGGTCATTTTTCCCTCTCTGACTCCTCATCAATATGGGAAGAAATTAGACTAGATGATCTCTAAGGTTCTTCCAGTTCTAAATTTCTGAGACTCCATGAGTCTAATTTTAGGTGCTAGGCAAAGTGGTAAACCCCTTAACACAAAGTTTAGCCCTCTGAAGTCCATTTAGCGCCATTTCACCCTGGAAGGTATTTAGCCACAGTAGCTGGGCATTTCTAGGTGTCAGAGCCACCTGAAGATAAAAGTCCCAATGCAGCCACCTTCAAGGGGCAGGCATCTGCTCTGTCCTTTCTTTTAACACTGAAACTAGTAAGGCAGGAGGGAAAACCCATCCAGGTACAGTCAAGGATAATCAAGAACAAATAGGTCAATCTTTGCACCTCCCAATGGGTCCAAAAACCAAAGAGACCCAGTGTACCAAGAGTTTTACTAAAATAAATAAGATTTTGGGGGACTGAGTACAACAAAGCTGCTAGGAGGTGAGAGGGGTCCCTCTGCACGATACATTCTGTTAGTCAGGAGGAATTAAATAACAGGAGCTCCCCTGACCACTCTTCCAATGGTTTGTCCACTCTCAAGGCCTGGAGTTTCAGGTAGGAGCAGGGCAGAAGCTCTCTTACTCTCTGCTGGAGGAACAGGATGGGTAGGGAAATGGATTCCCAATCATGACTCTTAGGGGGCACAGGAAGGATTTCTTTCTAAGGCAAGGATCCTCTTTGCTCACTTTCAGGGTCAGGACCTCAGGCCCAGAAGACAGCACTGGATTTGACATTGCACCTGTTAAGCTCCTGGTAAATAGTGGTTTAAATAAATTGAAAATTTAATTAAGCCTTTGCTTACCACCTCAGCATGAGTGGTCTCCAAAAAGTGAAACAACTATCTCAAAACCCTCCATTAAAAGCCTGAGTTAACTGAAATACTTCAAATTTTGGAGAACTGCAGTGGCTTTTTACCACCATTCTTTTTCATTCTGAAGTGCTCTTCTGAACTTTGTTTTCAACCAAGAGCTGAAGTACTTTCTAATTGCTTCAGCATTTAGATTTTTTAAAATCTTGTTTTAAGTGGTTTCAAATTTTATTTTTTTTTTAAATATTTCCCCATGGTCTTTCAAAGGGCTTTCACCTAATAACCCAACCACACAGGATATCATATTTTATGGCTCACAGTGTCCTTTCCAATGTTTTCTCTCATTGGACACTCAGAACAAGCAGGTCCTCTGCCATTATTACCATGTTACAAATGCAAACTCTATGTCTCAGTGAGCACTGGTAGTCAAGCCCAGCTTCATATTTGGTTTGTCCTAAGATTAACTTTGTAGGACTTCAACTCCCCTACTATCCCCTAAGGAAATCCTGTGATGGCTTTACCAAAAAGCCCCATACCAGCATTTACTTATAACTACCTCTGAGAGCCACAGCCTGAAAAGGAAGAGCTATGCCCATGATCCATTTTCCTCTGAAAACTCACGACAGAAATATGGACTCTACTGGCCAACATATCACTATAACCATTTTCTGAAGAAGAAAAAGCACAGGTCAACTGAACTTCTTCAAACTTCTGCCAGCTCTCAATCCAGCTGCCAGCCTTCAATGCCTCTATTCAATTTTCTGCTACATGTCAATTCTCAACCCTCCAGTAGTAGTGGCTCCTTCGGCTCACTGAGGCCTCCATAGAGGCTTTCAGCAATGTCTCAACAAAATCTGAAAAATAACTGAAATGATCTGCCATTGGCCTCTTGATATGAACACATTTTTCACCTTCTTACCTCTCTAAAATGTATTTTATATTTTAAGATTATTTCTAAGAATGAAAGCATTTTCTGTTAATAAAATTTTAGATGTTAGGAAGCAATTAGAGTATTTGGAAGGATAGAAAAGAGAAGCAAAGAAGTTTTCCAGAAACCCATAAAGTGTTTCTTGTCTAAGACACATATCTCAATGTACATATTGTTACTCTGACCCAAAGTTGAATGGGTGCCCACTTTTGAATGACATCTAAATATAACAAGGTGAATTCATCCTGGTTATTAAAATTACTGGCTTTAGTTTCCTGTTCTTCAAATACTGTATTTGTCTGAACTCCTCAGAAGGAATTCTTGATATGTAAATGAACGTTTGTGTGTGTGTGTGGAATATTATGTATGTGTGTAAATGTGTGTGCATATATGTTCATGGAGATGTAGAGTTTTGCAATATATAGAATTTAAGCTAAATTATTATTGGAGGTAATAATTACTTACAGTTGAAGAACCTGCAAGGCAAGAAAGGTGAAATGGGATGTTCAAGACTTGAAAATAAGTTCTTGTGAAATGAGAGGCAGGTAAACAATCCACAGCCCCTAAAGTTTGTTTGTACACCCACTCCTTCCCTCTGCCCTTTAAAGCTCAGTGTTCCAGAGAGTCTCCCAACATCCTTCAGTCTTTCTCACATGGGTTATAACTGAGACAGAACTTTATTCTGTTTGCTGAGTACCTCCCTTATAGCACAACCCAGTGCATGTGCAGGTGTCACCTGGTCAGGTTGGGGTCACCTTGTGACAACTGGGCTCAGAGAACCAGCACAGGAAATTGCAGGTGTTCTGGTATGCTGCCATTACTGTACTAAAGACCTTGGTCTCTTACCTGGGAGTCTTGGGTCCTCTGCGAATACCCACAAAACTCTGGCAGGCTAATTGGTTAACTTGCAAAAGGGAAAATCTCAGACCCTTCATAGTTCTTGACACTCAATTAAGCAAAATTCCTGTATCTAAAACTATCAGCCAAATTTGTATAGGGATATTGCTGAGTGTCTGTAAAAGTCTATTTCTCTGTAAATTACCATGGAAAAGCACATGATGTGCCTATTCCCAAGAACTCCAGGACAGTGACATCTGTACACATTCTTCCATTTCCTTTGTAGGACACAGAATAAAGGAGTGAGACCAAATACAGTTTTTAAGTCATTAACTAAAAAGGAAACGGCAGGCGAGATACAGATATAGTAAGAACACAGAGCTTTAACAGCAAAAGAAAAAATATAGTTGGTTTCTCCACTTCCTGCTTTTATACCGAGTGCTAAACAAAAATGAAGCTGACCTGAGCAATTTTATACACAAACTCCATGTCAGGGCCACATAGATTTAGAAAGCAAATGAAGCCAGAAAACTTCTTAAGGCTTTATTGTAACAGCTCTGGGGAAAAAATCATCACTCTTCTTCCACTGGCTGCACACACACGACTTTTTGGGCATACCAGCATTTTCACACAATTCAAAACTCCATTTCCAGGCAAGAGAGACTTATATATTTGCACCTAACCCCAGTGTCTTCAGTTCAGTTATTTCTACCAGGAAGTTGTGTCTACATGTTTAACTCCTTCTCGGGTTTGGCAGATAAACCATTGGTCTTAGCCTAGAACTTTGGAATGAGGAAGCTGATGCAGGAAAGATACCAAATCTCTTGGATGAAGCCCTTTAGGGCAACAGTTAAATGACTGCTGAGATGTTTTACAGAGCAGCAGTTAGGGGCACTTTAGCTGAGTCCTGATAAGGTCTTTCAGAAGAGGGCCTTGTCTTCCATATTTGGATAAATGTTATGGGCCAAAATCTTTTTCCCATGAGGCTCAGCTTCTGCAGGACATGACTAAGGTATTCATTCCTCCAGGCAGATGTGGAATCATGGGTTTCAACCCTAATTGTTCAATAGAAACAGCTGGGAAGTTTGAAATAAATAAATAAATAAATAAATAAATAAATAAATAAAACTGATTTCTGGCAGCCTTGCCCCAAACCAATTAAATTAGAACTTCTGGGAGGAGAGCATTGGCACTGGTGTTTTTTAAAACTACTGAGACGATTCCTATGTACAGCCAGGAATGAGAACCTGATTAGAGCATAACATTAAAGTACAGCTCTGGGGCCGGCTCGATAGCCCAGTGGATAGGGCGCCGGCATACCACATGGGAGGCCCTGGGTTCGATTCCCGGGGAC
>PVKH010004657.1:0-23067 GCA_004027955.1 Chaetophractus vellerosus | reverse complement strand
GCTGAGAGTGGTCACTGCGCAGGCGCAGCTTTCCCTGCTTGTGGGCGGTCTCTGCGTCCGTTCACGGCCGGCGCTTGATTCAGTTCGCGGGTGGCTGGCTTTGCTCCATCCGCGGGCGACCTGCCCTGCCCGTGGCGGCTCTTGCCCTGTCCGTGGCAGCTTCTTGCCCTGCCCATGGCGGCTCCGGCCCGCCCATGGCAGCTTGCCATTCTCAAGGCGGTCTGCCCACTAGGAGAGGTCCCCGGGAATCGAACCCGGGGCCTCCTATGTGGTATGCTGGCGCCCTATCCACTGGGCTATCGAGCCGGCCCCATAATCTCAAATTCTTAACGCTAAAAAGTTCAGTTTTCAAAAAGACTTCATGCATAACAAATATCACAAAATAGTCATTACATGAGCTGGCCTAGCTGATTAGAACCCAAGGGTCAGAGCCATGGGTAGATTTCAAGTAACCGCAATTCCAATTAACCAGTGACTCAATAGTTTTGAGTTCCACCTAGAGACCAGGGCATCCTAAACTCTGTAGGGGACAACTTGGTCCACCCTGCTTTTTGGGATCCTCAGCACTTGACAATGACAGGAACTTAGTAAAAAGCCCATGATACCAGCTTAATAAATCAGAATTGCATGTGGAGGGTATGAAAAATACAGATGCCAGGTTCCTACCCAAGACCAACTAAAGGAGAATCTCCTTGGGTATGTATTTTTTTTATTGGTTCCATAAATAATATGATATTCAACCAATGCTAAGAGCCATAATTTTAGGGATATACTGCCCAGAGCAGACCTTGTTTTCTGTTTTGTTTTGTTTTGTTTTGTTTTTTCAGATTTCAGGATACAGATGATGCCCAATCTGGTTAATAAGAATCATGATTCTCGAAAAAACAAGCAATGAAGATAATTGGTCAGCCTCCCCTTTTTAACAAACTTTTTTGTATTAGTCAGCCAAAGGGGTGCTGATGCAAATTACCAGAACTCTGTGTTGGCTTTTATTTATTTATTTTTTAAAGATTTATTTTTTTATTTATCATACATCCCCCCTTTTTACTTGTTCTTGCTGTGTTCATTTTTCTCAGCATTCCTCTGTGTCTGCTTGTCTCCCTCTGCTGGGGCGGCCTGCCGTGTCAGCTCACCGGCGTGGTGGCCCGCCTGCTCATGGGGGCTCACCCTTGCTCACGGGGGCTTGCTTTTGCCCGTGGGGGCTTGCCTTTTTGCCCGCAGCAGCATGCCCTGCCTCTGGCAGCATGCCCCACCCGCGTTGGCTTGCCTTCTCGAGGCGGCCCGCCCATTCAAGGAGGCCTGGGGACCGAACCCAGGGCCTCCCATATGGTAAACCAGCGCCCTACCAACTGGGCTATACAGCCGGACCCCTGTGTTGGCTTTTATAAAGTTTATTTATTTGGGGTAGAATCTTACAGCTACCAGGCCCTAAAGAGTCCAACTCCAGGTACCATAAGAGGTACTTTCTCAGCCAAAGTCTGTTGTCACATGTAGCAGCTTGATATTATTTATTAATTCCAAAAATAGATATTGGATTATGTTTGTAAACTGGTCTGTTCTCCTGGGCATACTAGATTGTATTAGATTCAGAGGTTTCACTTTTACTTGATTAAATTATGATTAAGGCTTTGATTCAGCCATGTCAGTAGGACGTTGAGTCCTCGCCCCCTTGTTGGGCAGGAACTCACAGAGAAAATGACATGGCAGAGGAGAGAGCTTTAGTTTTTGATGCTGGAGACCTGGGAAGTAAATACACAGGAGAAGAACACAGAGGAATAGAGACAGCTCTGTAGAAAAAGCCTACAGCTGCAACTGAGCCTGGAGAGAAACAAGCCCTAGGAGAGAGATGAGACTTATCCTCTGAATCCTTGCAGACATTGCCTGCTATTTGTGGCAACTCATGGCAACACACTTTGGGTGATAAATTAGCTCTTATGGTACCTTGAGTTGGGTTCTTTAGGACCTGGTAGCTGTAAGTTTCTACCCCAAATAAATACCCTTTATAAAACCCAACAGATTTTTTGTACTTTGCATCAGGATCCATTTGGCTGACTATAATAAACCATGTGTTGATGCAAGATGGTGGGCAATGTCTGTAAGGGTTAACCTTTCCTCCTTCCCCTTAAGGCTCTGTGGTCCCAATTTCTTCCGATCTCAGCTGTAGGCTGGCATAAGGCATGTCTTTCTCCCCAGGGCTCATTTCTTTTTGGGCTCAGCTGCTCTGTTCTCTTCCTGGGGTCAGTTGTAGACTATCAGTTTCAACTCTCTTCCCGGGGCAATGTCTTTGGAGCACTCTCTCTTCCTGCATATCTGCTTCTGTGTATCTTCTCTGTGTATCTGATTCTCTGTGTCTACTTCCATTTTAGAGTCATTTTATCAGCCCAAGGGTCTGAGACTCAACACTGTGTAGGACTCTAATGATGGTGGTTGAATCAAAGCCCTAATCTTAACATACTTTAATCAGATGTCTCAACTCAATCTAATACAAACAAAGGGTGTCATGCCCAGAGAAACAGATCAATTTATAAACATAATCAATATCTCTTTTTGGAATTCATAAGTAATATCAAACTGCCACATTTTTTATTTGGTGAATAGTATGGAAAACCTTCACACAGGTGCCCTATTCATTTAAATCAACATGGAATCTACACGCCTAGTCAGCAGTTCCAAGCCATAATAACAATGAAAACAATGGCATCCAATGGCAGTGCAGCATTTTATATTTCACAGACATTTTCATGGGCTTTTAAGTTTTCTTTTTAAATTTCACCCAAACAGTAATCCTAGAGGTAAGCATTAGTATCTTTGGAATGTGAGGAATAAATTATCTCACATTGCTGCATTAATATAGCATTGTTGATAACAAGCGGCATAATTCCAACTCAAACTCATTGCACAAAGAGAAGAATTTATTGGCTCCAAGTTTTCATGCATTGGATAGACAGGTTTAGAATGATAATGGGGCTTCTGTTTCCAGGAATGAAAGGACTTATTTTCCATCTTATCTGCAGCAATCTCCACCTTCCTCCACCCGTCTCCTTCTCCTGGGTCAACTGACAGGAGTGAGATGTGCTGATCTCAAGGGTAGACTCTCCAGAATCCAATGGAGTGAAAAATATCAGAACTCTAGTGGATGCAAGCAAGATACAATGGGTAGACAAATACAACAAATATTCATCAAAGTAGAAAAGCTTGTATTTGACAGAGCCCAGGTTACTACATTACTATTAAACTATCTGACACCAAGTGTTACCATAATAAACATGTTAACTACTCTACCAGTGTTAACCATGGTAATTTTTTAATTCTCAAAAGGAAGGTGATACTTTGAGCAAAGCATGCCTATTGATGTTTGCTGGAGCCCAAAATGGAATTTTCACACAAAAGGATCTAGGGGGTGAATTCTATGTGGACACAGATATTTCAGTTGGCATGTTAGAGTCTGGCCTAGATAAATTTCAAATTAGAACAGGACAGAATATCTTGAGAAATATGAAATTATAAAGGACACCAGGTGTGGGTAGCAGAAAGCAACGGAGAGAAAAGTTTACATCAAAACAAGGAGGGCCAAGCTCAAAATGTTAGGGTCTTGGTAGTCCCTTCTTGTCTGTGTATGAACAGAGCTGAGGGAATCACTGTTCTAGCATATACCCCTATTGTCCCTTAGAATTGATATCTCTTCTTTGTCATTGCTGCAAAAATATTATAATAGTACCATTAACTCTCTTCCATAAGTTACATTAGTTGTAATTTTCCCATATATCATCATATACTTAACTACTCTAAAAGGGGAAATGGAAGGAATAATTACCTTGGCCTATCTCCTCCCACTCCTCTATACCCTGTTAGAGATGCCCATTTGTAAACCTTCCTGGAATTCAACTGGGAAGAGTGTCCAGGTGTTGCAGCCCACAGGGCTCACCTCCCCAAGGCACATACCAAGCAATGAAGGGCAAAGAATAAACCAGGGAGTGAGAGAAAAATGGAGAAAACAGGCATACAAGTGTCCTTTCCAGACATTGGGAAATGGGGCAAAGGGGTGGGTGGAGAAACAGATGTAGCTTTTACACCAGGGTTTGAACAACAGGTCACAGGTGGTACTGGGGTGCCTACAGGTTGCTTGCAATTTGGTTACATTGAAGTATTAGCCATAAAATAATCCAAAGTTTAAGGAAGGTGCTACAACACAGATTGCTTTGCACGCAAGTTACAGATCAAATCCAGTATTTGAATCATTCCAATTTTCTGCTGCATTCTTCTCTCTTTTCAAGATTGTTATTCTTCACCATAGATAATTAATATGATTTAATTTTTATCATCTGACTTCCTATTTGAAAATTAGATAACTATAAAATCATTCATTCCACTATTTCAGCCAATTTTTCTAGCATATTTTCTATATGCCAGGTACTTCTCTTGTTTCTTGGAGGATACATTTTTGGACAAATCAGACAAAACCCCCCATTTCCAAGGAGTTTGCATGTTAGTAGGTTGTTTTAATTTACTAAAGGCTGCAAATGCAAAGTATCAGCAAAGGATTGGCTTTTATAATGGGAATTTATTAGGGTAAAAGCTTATAGTTCTGAAACTGTGAAAATGTCCAAATCAAGGCATCATCAAAGATGCTTTCTCACCAAAGGCCAGCTGCTGGTGATCCTGGAGTCCTGCCACAAGACAAGGCAAAATGGCGGATGGTCTCTGCTGAGGTCTCTGCCTTCCCCTCCAGGCTCACTTTCTCCAGCTTAGCGGTGGGCAATCAGGCACATGGCTCATCTTTGCCCTCTCCTAGACTTGTTGCTTCAGCTTCAGGTTGCTCCACTGATTCCAGCCTCTGGCCTCTCTCTCAGCATTTCAAGATTCCTCTGACTTTCTGTAGCTGCAGGTGATCATGGAGTCCTCTCTCACATGGCAGGGTAAAATGGCAGCTCTCTTTCTATGTCTCTGCATGTTTCTTCTGTTTTATAAAGGACTCCAGCAAGAGGGTGGAGACCCACCCTCAGTCATGCTTCACTTAAGTATTCCAATCAAAGGCCCATAACTGAATTCAATCTAATCAAAGAGTCTGACACCCACAGGAATGAACTAATTTAAGAACATAATTTTCTGGGGTCCCTATAAAAGATTCAAACCAATACTTAGGTGAAGACAGATACTAAATAAATTATACAATATGACGCTTAACAGGTCACCTGATGGTAAGCACTATGGAAGAAAGCAGAAAAGGAGGCAGAAGCCACCTTAGGAGGTGGCACAATTATCTTAGGGTATCCTGGTAAAGACCTGTGCCTCTTGAGCTAAGGCCTGATGGAGCTGAAGTCAAAATCCATGCATTTATCTAGAAGAAGAGCATTCCAGGCAGAGGGAATAGAGTGAAAAATCCTACCATGAAAGAATGACTAGCGATTTCAAGGTAAAATAGAACTACTAGAACAATGTGAAATGAGCAGAGAACTTAGGAGATGAGATCAGGAAAGGTCATAAAGGGCCTTGGTGACATCACCCCACATGGGAAGCCTTTTGAGTGTATTACCTGTGGAGTTACAGGATCTCACTTACACTTTAAAATGATCCCTCTAGTTGTGCTTTTAAGAATAGATTTTAGATAAAGATGTGTTACAGCAGAGATCAATATGGTGACTATTTCAAAAATGCTAGCAAGAGACTTTGAGGCTTGGATCAAAGTCAAAATGGTGGATGCGGTGAGAAATAGGATTTTGGATATCTTTTGAAGTTGGAGCCAAAAGATTTTCCAGAGAAATTAGATGTCAGTGGATGTTGGGTATAATAATAATAATAATAACAACAACAATAATAATAATAATAAAGGAGACAGGTTTGTCTCCAAGATTTTTGCCCAGTAAATGAAAGGATGGACTTTCTCTTTACCAAGATAGGGGAGACTGCAGAAGGAACAGATTTTGAAGAAAATATCAGAGTTGGTTCTGATTATTTAAGGTTTTTCATGCCTACAGACATTCAAGCTCTGGTATTATGTAGGAACATATATATATATATATATATATATATATGACTCTATAATATGACATAGAGTATCTAGGAAACTCTAGATACATTGTAGAGTATCTAGGAAAGTCTAGATACTAGGAGAGAGATACAGGCTAGAATATGGCTAGAATATGGATGGATTTTGGATTCATGAGAATATAAATGGCATTAAAGCCAAGCGGTTGGATGAGATTGCAAAGAGTGTAAGGGTTAAAGAAGTCTGAAACTTATTATGGGCACTTCAATGCTTTGAAATCTCAGATTTGAACAGAAATCAGCAAGAGGAAATGAATGATGTGATTATGAATGCAGGCAAAAGTCCAGGGAAATCTGAAGTAACAAGAACCTCAGTATAGATAGCATTTCAAGAAGAGAGAAATCAAATCCATCAACTGCTGCCGATAGGTCAAGCAAGATGAGTGCTAAGAATGGTCCATTCAATTTACAATGTAAAGGTCACATTATTTTTGAAAAGAGCAGATACAGTACATGGGGAGGGTATGAAACCTGAAACTTACATTTTCAAGAAAGAATGGGAGGAGAGGAATTTGAGACAGCAAGGGTTTAGAGAACTGGTTCAAGGACTGTTGTAAAAGGAGTGCAGAGAATTGGGAAGTAACTAAAAGGACATGTGGAGTAAAGAACATTTTGTGGTTGGTGTTGCATATCTTGTTGTCATTTTAAAATTGGGGAAAATGACAGTGTGTTGTCAACAATCCTGTGCAGAAATGAAAATGGAAAATGTAGCAGGAGAGAAGGGAGAATGTCTTGGGCCACCCTCTTGCCTGATGAGCAGCCACAGCTTCTGTGCACAAGTAGAGGCTCCAGGCAGGTGCTCAGAGAGTCATCCAGAACCATATGAGAAAGGATAACATCAGGGACTGCAATACTAGTGATGGATAAGTTTGTGTTTCATCTTGGCTGTGTTATAGTGTCATTTGTTTGGTCGGGCTAGCACCAGCCTGATTGTTACTGTGAGACTATTTCATAAATGAATTTGCCTCTATAATCAGTTGACTGCAAATATGGTTGATTGCATCTACAATCGACAAAGGAGATTGCTCTCAGCAATAGGGGAATCTCCTCAATCAATCCATTGGGAGTCTTAAAATCCAGAACGGATGATTTCAGAAATCAGAAAGAAAAATTTTGAAACTTCAGCCAGCTTGCCCTGGAGCATACAGACTTGCCAGACTTCAGAATGATCTTTATCAGACTTTTCAGCTTGTGGACTGCTCTCCTATGGAATTTGAACTTGTCAGATTCCACATTTGCAGGAGCCAATTCCTCTTTTCTTCACCCTCTTCTTCCCCACCCCCCTCTCTTCCTCTCTTGGTATATATCCTTTCGGTTCTGTTTCTGTGGAGAACCCTGGCTAATACAGGAACCAATAGGATACGTGTTATATAACTGACAGGAGCTAAACCTATATCTATAGTTGATAGATAGATGATATATAGATAGATAGATATGAAAAGAGAGATTTCAAGGAATTGGCTTGTACTATTGTGAGGGCTGGCAAGTAGAAAATCTGGAGGGTAGGCTGGAAATTCAGGATTTTTATGCTGTAGTCTTCTGGCAAAATTTCTTCTTTCCTGGGACATTTCAGTTTTTGTTCTTAAAGCTTTCAACTGATTGGATGATGCCTGCCAGCATATGGTGGGTAATTTCTTTTAAAGTCAACTGATTGTAGATGCTAATCACATCTACAAAATACATTCACTGCAACACCTAGGTTAGTGTTTGACCAAACAACTGGGCACTATAATGCTAGCCAACTTGACACATAAAATTAACCATCACAGGGAGAGGCAGGTGTCCTCGACTGCTTCTGTTTTATTTTCTTCAAGAAAAGAAGGTTGTCAGCTGAAAGTAAGGGTAGTAGAGGGGGCACTGAAGATTGAGGACAGAGGTAAGGGAGTTAAATACCTATTTAGGAAACAGAGGGACAGAATAATGTTGCAATATTAACAAGAAGAACCAATGGCTTCCTTAGAGGTAATGGATTGAAATGAGAACATCCAATAGTTAGCACAGCTTTCTCCAGTCTCATCCAACTATGCATGTGAAGAGTAAAGGAGGTATAGTGTTGATTTTAACTAGTATGAGACTTTGCCAGGTAAAGTGAGAAAGGAACAACTGAGTCTGGTTTTCTCTGACCACCCTGTATGGACATCATACTGACGTTTCCAAGGCTGTAGGAAGGAAGGGTGGATTTCATGAATGGGAGATGCACAGGCCTGGAGTTTTACCAGGAATCTGTGTAAAGCACCCAGGAGACTTCTTTTCATTTTGCCTCAACACCACAGTCTTAATCCATAAGGCTTTATGCACAGTAGGAACTCAGCCTGGATTTCTTCTATTGCTTCTTGGATCTAATACAAAGGTTCCAACGGAATGCTTTATTTAATTTGCACACTTCCTGCCTCCTGAATGAGTAGATTTGACTTTCCACTGAAGCCTCATCCATCTCTCTCTTTTTTAATGGTGATTACATGACTTAGGTAAGGAAAATGAAGCAGAGAATTCCTGCCATGTAATTATATTTTAAAAGCCAAGTAATAGCCGCTACTTTTATTAGCATTAACAATTAGCAGACCTCTTAACTTGGGCTGTGATAAAGAAATCCCTCGTAAGGATTTTGTAGTGGCGGGTTTACATACCTGTTATATTAACGTGAATAATAGAAGTAATGCCAGGGGGAGTTGATGGAGACGTTATGCTGTGTAAAAAATACACAGAAGAAAAATAATTTGACAGGTGATCAAGGAAAACACCACCTGTGGTCTTTAGCTCAATACTTTAGATCCTTTAAGTCCCCAATGAATTTCTTGATTGATTGAAAATACATTCCTTGAGGGTAGGGTTCATGTCTTTTGCATAGAGCCATAGGATTTTAAAGTTGAAAAGGATCCGAGAAATTATCTCAGCAGCCACAAATTCAGAAGCCTCATGGGCCAAGCTGATAAAAAAATTGAGTGAAAATGCTGGATGGGGGGCATGGCAACCTGGGAAACACAAGCTGAGTCAAAACACACACACACACACACACACACACACAGGCTATCATATGCTTGCTAAGATTTTCCACAAAGAAGGCAGGCCCAGTATTGCAAAATACTCTCTTTTGCAAGGGACAAATGCATATTAATATAAATTTGCTAAGAATTTAATAAATATTTTATTTTGGGAATATTTCATATTAAATTTCTGATATTTGAATGCGAGCATGTGTGCACAACATACACACTGATAGGACTAAATGAAATAAAGATGTTTTTAAGAGGTTTTTTGTCCTTGGGCTACAAGTTTTCAACTGGTTAAGAATAATTTAGTGCCAAAGAAGGAAGATGACTAGGACTTATTGAAAGACATTCCAACGAGTTAGTAGCAAAGATCACTAGATTCTAGGGTGTCTCTTATCTCTCAATCTGAAGATAAGTTTTAAATCACAAAAACCATCCCAGGATTTCTCTTAAATGTTCAAGAAATTTTGTTGAGTTATTCTATCTCAACCTTTTTTTTCTGATTTATTGATTTCTACAGAATAAGTGATTTTCCCAGGATGCATAGATAAAGAGCAGAATTCTAGTTTAGAAGGTGGTCTGGTAATCTTTCTCCTCTTTCTAAGTGTGAGTATTAAGTATTCAAGGCATTGAAGCCTGGTTATCTATAGTCAAGGCTTTGGGATGAACTGTAAATACTTCCTGCAATAGAGCCCAGGCCATGGGACAAGGAACCACATGCCACATCTGTATATAGGTGAAGACTTTGACCAAGTGTACCTGTGTACTCACAAAAGGGATCTTGGATATATTTGGGCTTTCTTGCTCCTAGATCAGTAGTGCCTTCATATCAGGCAAATGATAGCTCTAACTGACATTCAAGTTAATTTTTAAAGCCCGAGGCTAGAGAATTGACACTGCAGTAAATCCCTCTCAACCTTGAAGTTAGCTACCATAGGACATGTTCATGGATTGGTGAGAAGTAAAATGTAAATTGAGCATAAGATATTTGGAAGGAAGTTATAGGAGATAAGGGCAGATCTTTTTCTTGAAGACATATTGTGAAGTGGCTTCAGAGTCAGTCTAGCAAGTAGAACCAAAATTGTTGGCTTACAAGGAGGTACTAAATGTCTAGAGCCACTGAATGGAGATGACAAATCCAGGAGAGGGATGAGTGACAAGATGGAGCACCATTGGACTGAAGACATGGCAAGCTCTTTGGAGAAAACTACCAAAACTGGAATGGCCAGAATTAGGGAATTTAGAATAATTTAGTGCCAGCAATAAGGTCTAAGAATGGGAGTGGGTACACCTCTATGTTTTTCCCTACACCTTTGCCCTCACCTGGGATCTCTTTCCATCATGTTCCTTCTGCAGCCAACCCTTCCTCAGAACCATTTAGTCTACTTATTGGCTCTGTGTTTTCTCTGTTGATGTTTGTGACATGTATTTAACCTGCACTTGCTCCATGCTGTCTTGTAATTTGTCCCTTGTTTTTTATTATACCTTGTCCCTGGGGCAAATAGTTTGGCCTTTCTAGCAGGAAGCCCAGGAAGTCAGGGAAGCCTGCTGAAAAGCTTTCTGATTCAACCTGACATTGAACTATAGCTGGAAATCAGAACCAGTATCTAAACCTTGCTTTAGTAAGTTATGTGTTAATCTCTCTAAATCAGCCATTTAAGACCAAGAGACCACGCTTTGCGTTGTAGATATTCCCACATTGGGTAAATCAACTTGGCAATGTTACATATTTTTAGAGAAAGACAACCTTGCAGTCTTGACAAAGTGAGCATTGGATCCACAGGCCTCTCAGAGTTCCTCTCTCTCCAACTTTCATCTCCTCTATCTCTGTGCTTGTCAGAGCGGAAAGAACATGATCTTTAGAGACAAGAAAGCTTGGCATAGAATTATTATATCTAATCATATTTGCCCCTGCTCTTTCCCTGTAATTATTTTGACCTGCTACTTTTTTCTCTACATCTGCATTTGGCTAACATTCTATCTCTACTGACCTTATCTCACAAAAAGCATTTCCTGTGTTTCTTGTTCTCTTCTTCCTGTTATAGCTCTTTATATTTGGCCACTCTTAGCTCTCTTCCTGTCCCTTTCCTTCATAGATTCCTCTCCTGTTCTCTTTATTTATGTCTAATGTCACATCTATATTTCTCTGTGTTCGCTCAGTGTGTGTCCTTCCATCTTTTGCTCCATATTGTGCAAATTCTCTTCCTCACTGTTGGTCTTTTGACACTGGGTGTCTCTCTCTACAATGCCTGTCTCTGCCTCTTTCCTTTGATCTCCTTGTGCCCTTTCTATATCTTATTTCGTCCACTCTGTCCTCTTTCTCTGTTTGTTTGGCTGTTATTTTCTTTCATTGTTTGTCTTTCTCCCTCTATATTTAATTATCTTCCTCATTACTCTTCCTTAAAAACATACAACCATATTTTTTCACACTTAAAATGTGCTCCTATATTCAATCTACACAATGAAATTGGGATGGTAATTTTGGGGGGATGACACATTTTGCTTTCTTTGGTTTTGCTTTGACCTTGACGTCCCCTTGGATGATCTACAAGCTGCTGTTCCATTTCCATGAGTCAGGTTTCTGTTGTTTTGACAGCTATGCTCCATAGCATTGCTTCTCAGTGTGATTTCATATTTTATGCCCTATGAATATCATGCCCAGAAGCTCACAATCTTTCATTGCAGTATAGCAGGTGACACAAATAGAATTTGTTACAAAAGAAAACACACCTAAAACAGATCATTGTTGAATAAATAACAAAAAGTAAAAAACCTTGTGGGAGGAAGATAAAAACTTGTAGGTTTGGAAACCAAAAAACTTTTGCCATGTACTTTCTAGATGAAGATTCCTTATTTAATCCAGTATCAACCCCATATTGTATTTGGAAAGACTGACACTCGGATAGAAGTGCTTTCTCCAGATTGTCAATGCTTATAAATGAATTAGTTGGAATTCAAATTCAGAGCTTTAGACCTCTGCTTCTGTGTAGGAAAGGCTAATTGTACCAGGGAATCACTCCCACTGCAGAAAAAGTATATAGTTAAATACAGAAAATTATAGGTAGATTATAAAACTCATGTTTACCAACATTGAAGGCTTGTAGAAATAATGGCTACTAAATAAATTAAAATTCCAGAGTAGGAAGAGCCCGTTCTAGATAAGCTGAGAACTTCTGCTGTTTTCTTTTGGGGGGGCATATGGTGATTCTAAGTTCTTACTAAATATGGGGCTTACCCTAACTAGAAAACTCTAACGGGAAAGATCAATCTGTAGAAGTTCTATGGCTGCATGTTCTCCAGCAGTACAGCAGGATGGGTTCTAGGCTGGGGATCAAGCATGAAATCACAGAGGGCTTAGGAGAAGAAAGTCATGCTAGAGGGAGGGATCTGCAAAAGTAACATGGCAAAACACACCTATCTTAGTTGCCAAAGGGCTGCTGATACAAAGTACCAGAAATGAGTTGGATTTTATAATGGGAATTTTTTGGGGGGTAAAAGTTTAGAGTTCCTAGACTGTGAAATATCCAAATCAAGACACCATCAGAGATACTTTCTCACCGAAACCCTCAACTATGGTGATCCAGGGTGTCCTGCACCAAGTATATGTGATCAGGCATATGGCAGGGCTCTTCTCCTCATCCTTGAACTGCTCCTTGGGCCCAACTCCTCAAGCATGTCTTTCTGTGACTCTGTGCTCTGCTGATTCCAGACTTCAAGATGTCTCTCAGCCTCTCGGGATTCTCTGCCTTTCTGTAGCAAACCTGGGGTCTTTTCCCTCACATGGCTGGATCAAAATGGCAGAGTGTCTCTTCCACTGTATGTCTCTTCCTCTGTCTCCATTTATATAGAGCCCAGTAAAAAGGTGGAAACCCAACCTATCTCACATCTCACCGATGTAGCCCAGTCAAAAGGGCCACGCACCCACAGGAATGGATTAGTTAAAAACCAATCTTTTTCTTTTGGGTATTCATAAAAGAACTTTGAACTGTCACAACACCCTCAAGACATTTCCCAGAATTTGAACATGCATGGGGAGGAGGGTTCATAAGAAAAATTCAAAATCTCTAAAGTGCAAACTTTTCAGGACTGAAGACAGAGAACAAGCTCCCAAACAAAAACCAAAGGGAGGTAAGTTAAGAGGAGCAGGATTAAAATGGCAGAGTGAAATGTCCTACAGAACCAGAGCACTGCATGAGCTGAAGGTTAAAGAATTGAACTTGAATCTCCAAAGAACTGACCTGAGACAGAAAACATCAAGCTTTACCAATAGAATCACAACAAAAGAATAAGGACAAACTAGTGGTAGAATGAGACTACCTAAAACTGCAGTTCAGCCTTGACCCAATTCACTTCCTGATCAGACCCTTACTCTATTTGTGAAAGAGAGGAAATTATAGGTCCTCTATGGGAACAATGGCATTATCTTCTTCCTAGAGGGAGCAGAAAAAATTATAGTAAAACAAACTTTGATCATCTACCGAATAACAGAAAATGACTTCAAAACAACTCTTAAGAGAAAGTATAATAGAAAAATTATATTTTAGAAAGAAAAAAAATCAAATAGCTATCCTAAATCCAAAAACTACAGTCCTAAAATCAAGAAATCATTGGATGAAAGGAGAAAGAAAGATCAGAAGAAAAACATCAACATTGAAACACAGAAAAAGAAAAGCAGAGAGCAGAATACAAGATTTCTAAGACATAGTTAAATGTTCTAACGCGTGTGTAGAAAATGGGAAGAAACAAAAGTTGAGTAGATAACATACAGGAATGGCCCAGCACTGATGAACATTATCCACCCACAAATTCAATATGTTTCATGAAACCCATGCAGGATAAACACAAAGAAAGTCTCATCTATACATATCATGGTCAAAATGCTGAAATCAAAGATAATAGAAAAATCATAAAGTATCCTTTATTAGAACAATGATAATGTTAATGGCTGATCTTTAAACAACAGCAAAAAATGAAAGCTAGAAAAAAATAGAATGCCTTTAAAAATGAAATTTTTAAAAATGTCAATGAAGAAGTATAAGTAGTGGAAATATTCTTTCAAAATCAGGCAGTTAAAGCATATATAGCAGGATGATAAGTATTTTAGAATATATGCTATGGTTAAATGAATGTTCACCTCTTTATTTGAAAATTTATTTAAAATTTTGGGAAAATGAAGGCAAAGTAAACAATTTTAAGACAAAAACAGAGAATTTGCTGTTCATAGATGTTCACTATAAAAAACTATTGAGGAAATTTTTTCAGAATGAAAGAAAATGCTTCAACTGAGAATCATAGAATTGTAGGACAGAATAAAGAGAACCAAAAAGTTTAAGTGTATGGGTAAATATAAAAGAGTATTGAATGTTTAGAGCAAAAACACTAATAATATCTTGTAGGGTTTATAACATATACAGAAATCAAATACATGAGAACAATAGCAGAATGTGTAGGGAAGAGGTAAATTAGTGTAAATTTTGCATCCTGCATTTTTTCTAAGTAATAAAGGTGTTAGTTTAAGGTAGATTTCAATAAATAAAAAATGTTTGCTATAATTATTTAGTCATCACTAAAAGAATAATACAAAATGTATAAACAAAAACTAATAATGTAAATACAAAGAAATAATATGTACTAGCCATCCTATAAAAGAATGCAAGAAGGCAGAAGAGAAAGAAAAAAAAACATACATGAACCTTTTAGACAAACATAGAAGAGTGCTCTTTCTAATTCCATCAATATGAGTTATTGCATTAAATGTAAATGGACAAATTTAGGGATTCAGAATCCCAGCAGCAGTCTCTTTCCACAAGAGCATTATTCTTCTTGCTGAAAACATATTTCAATTACTATCCATTCATTGACCACTCATTTTCTTAAATTTCATCAGTATTATCTACAATGCAGGCAGCATTGTAAAATGAAAGTGACTTTGACTAGCAGGCAAGAGATGTAGATATCACTATATTTGGAATATCAGCTTGTCTCTTGAATTTGGTAGTCTTCATGGTTCCTTATTCATAAAATGAATATATAAATTAATATATTGCAAATATTTCAGAAAGGTTTTATTTTTTTCTTTTATCTGTAACTTTGTTATATAAAAATGTGGGAAAATGGGACAGGAAAAAATAGCTAACATTTATATATACTTAGTATATAACTGAAATATTTTAAACTCTTTAGAGACATTAGGTTCACTAAATCTCACATGAATCCTCTTAGATCAAAAACAATTTTATTCTCATTTTACTATATCTGCAAGTAGAAACAAAGAGAAGTCTAACCATGCCAAGATTAAACATTTATTAAGCTGCAGTTGAAGTCTATGCAGATAGTTTCTTTTTAGCGTCTTTCTAAAATTACAGATTGACTTAATCTTAAAACTAGAAAAAGAAAACAAAGTGTGTCAAAGTATCTGGGCTGAGCATTTATACTTTGCTTTCAACAGCCTAGAGAAGTTGCTAATAAGTCCTCAAGGAATGTATATATAGACTTGGAGAAGCATTAAACTAGATAAACATAAATGAACTTTCTTCAGTGGCAGATTGAGAGTTGAATAAATATGAGAGAGTCCCAACACTAGTTAGAACTCGGATTGGAGCCAATCTTGAAGACAAATGTTCTTGTTTTATTTAAATGAAACCATCATGCCAAGCTTTAATCTGCCAACATTTCTGACAGGGAGCACCGCCTCCTGGATGTCCATTCTGGTATGGTGGGTTCAGATCATAAGAAAAACCTTTCTTGAGTAATAATCAGCTTCACCAAATATCCATGGCTTATCACTACTTCCCCATTATCTTACATCTTAAAGATCTTGTAGAATGAATTGAAATTAAATCATGAACAAGATAAGGGAATGTTATGGTATCAGAGCTTTTTTGACATCCTTCTCATTATTTTCTATTTTCCTCTCTATCAGGGAAAACCTTAAGATACTCAGTCCTTCTAGGAAGACTGCTATTCTCTGTGCTGAGTAAATTAGTCTCCTTTCCAACAGTAAAAGCCACTAAAGTTAGGAAAATTTGTTTGAAAATCTTTAAGTAAATAAAATAATAAAGCTGACTGTATGCCATAGGCATTACATTTATCTGACTATATTTGTGAAGACTGTGAGCTGAGATTTCATTTCTTTTCCAGGATATTTAAAAGGGAAATGTTCTTGTGTCTTTTATGGAATAACCACTGGGTTGTTGCTGGTACAAGGAATGAATCTCTGAAGAAGATGATAGACTCCTCTTTCATTCAGTTCCCTCCTTAGTCTTTTCCAGTAAGAACAAATACAAATGTGGTCTGTCAGATTAATGGATACTAATTTGGCCACTATTAGAATACTTGGGATTTCAATAATATAAACGATCTTGCACAGGGGTGAAGGATTCTTATATCCCCCCTCAAAGATTATCTCCCCTTCTGCCTCCAAACTTAGAAGGTCAGTTCCTTCTGGGCAGTTGAGTCTGTGTTGAGTCTCTCCTGCTTCTTCTCTTATTCCATGTTGCCAGAGAGAGTAAGGTAATTTCCCAAAATTATGATTTGGGCTTCTTGAGCTAAAGAAGGATAATGTTTTCCCAGTTTCTTTCCAAATTATTTTCCAAAGCATTTGATAACTTATAACAAGAAAGGAAAATGAGAGGGAGAGATTGCAATCACATGTGGAAGGAACTTAGAAGTTTAATTTGTTTTCTTTGTCAAAAGAGTCACAGGTATTAGAATTAAGCCATCAACTTTAACTTCAAAGAAATTGGCAGAATGGCACACAGAGCTGAGAACAAGCAGTTTGGTTCTTAGACAAGACTACAAATGAAACCCTTTGAGAAATGAGAAAGTATCTTACTGTGTGTAACTGCATTCAACAGGGATCTCCAAAGCCAGAGCTGGGAAGACTCTGCCTCACTGGTGTTTGTGACTGGACAAAATCCATTCAAAAGATTGAGGTTTTTGTTGTTTGTATGTTTTAATTTGTAAGAATTTTTCTTAATTACTTCTCTCCTCATTTCGGAGGGCAGTGCCAGATATAGATTGAGATTGAGAATCTCCTGTATGATATTGAAGCCTCTTTTGACGAATATATGTCAATTTTTTTACAGGGGAGTGCCAGTGCATACCATTAGTGCAATGCATTCCTTTCTCAAATAAGTGTGTGTGGGTCGGGACAAAATGATGTGGAATAACCATCATGTCAATAATGGAGATCCTCAGCAGAGATGAGTTTACATTGTTACCCTCCAAATGATGAGCCAAGATGAGAAGACACAGTGTTCATAAAGACAGATTGGAGTGTCTGGGAGCAGATGAGGGTGTCAGTCAAGATCAGGTAGAATCTTATCAGGGAGTCCATTATTGGTGAAGACTTTCCATCTTCTCACCAGTCACAGCCACCAGCTTAGTTTACAGAGTTAGATATATATACTTTAAAAAGACTAGTCCAGGCAAAATCACTTTAAAAGTAATAATTTCCAATTCAAATTTTAGCATCAAAATTGAATCAAGTGGGATCACTGGACTACGTGTGAACCATAAGGATTTATGTGGCCTGTCATGAGAAAAAAACCTAAACACTTTACTCTCATCTTCCCTTTCCTAAGTTCATTGGTCCTTCTTTTGACAAATAGTGGTGGAGAAGCTACATCTCTAAATTGGAAGAGGGCTCCAGCTCTTTTCCTACATCAGCCCTTTGGAGGAAGAGGAGTCAAAGCAGGATTCTACATAGTTTGTCATAGAGATACAGAATCTTTCTGGGCATGACAGAAGTCCCGTTGTCTCCAAAGCCAGGCTGTGGCCAACATTTGTCTTTCTCCTGCTTATTTGTGCAGGAAAGGGAGATGGGAATTTTGAGATCGTTCAGATGTTGGAAGGTGGCTAATTGTCCAGACCACAGGGAAACACTTCTTTCTCCCCTCCTGACTTTAGTTTAGAGCACTTTGGAATTTGCAAATGATAGACAATGCTCCCTTGAGTTGCCTTGGGTTTTCACATCTTCAAAATAAAGGTTTTTAGACATGGTGGCTTATAAGGTTATTTTCCAGCTCTTTAATTTTAAAGATACAAAATTATTTCATTTTGGGGAAATTTTAATCTCACCAGAGAGGAGGATGCAGGATGGATGGTAGAAATTATGTGGCCAAATTAGAATTTGATAAATCACTAAACCAAAGAAACAAGATGTCAGCCAAACCCAGATAACACTGAGAAAATGAAATTTGAATCTTAAGAATTTTTTTTCATTTCTCATCTCCAAAAGATTGATCTGCCACTGTAGATAGTTATTGATTGGAAGGCCAGCCAGTATGCATGATTTTGCAGACTGTGTTCTTATATTTCTGCCTTACAGAGACACAGAGAAAAATGTCCATCTCAGTGAATAATATCAGATGACAATGGTAAAATATGAGAGACATTTCCCTTTTATCCATATTCAATACATAAGTTATCCCAAAATATAGGTTTAGGATTTCCCAGGTGTGATGGTTAGGCTAATATGTCAACTTGGCCAGGTAATTGTGTCCAGGTGTTTGGTCCAGCAAGCACTGGGCTAATTGTAATACAAGAGAATTTATGGACTTCGATCACCAGTGAGTTTACTGTGTGGATGGCTGATTACATCTGCATCAATCAGGGAGATTGCATCAGCAATGAATGACACTTTTATCCAATCAGTTGAATGCCTTAAAAGGGGAAGTGATTTCAACATGCAGAGAGAATTTTCCAGTTCATCTTTGGACAGCCAACTTCTCTCAGAAACTCATCAAGGACCTTTCGCTGGACTTTCATTAGAGCCCCTGTCTTGCAGCCTGCCTGCGGAACCTGGACTTGTGCATCCCCACGGTCATATGAGATACTTATAAAACCTCATATTATTGACAGGTATCTCCTGTTGATTCTGTTTCCCGAGAGAAGCCTGACTAATACCCCAGGAGAGAGGTACATTGATGGTACTGTATACAATACAACATAAGTTCCTAAGGATATTTGTTCACCGACTACAGTTGGCCTTAGACAGTTCAAGTCCAAAGAAGCTACAAGGACTAAAAATCTGCATGCATTAGGAGCCAGCCTTGCCTTACCTCTACACATTTTAAACTACGCCTTACATTGTGGTATGTTAGAGTGAGATCTGGCATTAGTCTGGCTGTCTCAGACCACATTAGCCTGGTAAGACCTTAGGCATGCACATACGCCAGAGCACGATACTTCCCCTGTATACTTTAGATTTGTTCTTGATTGCATGCTTTAATCTCTTCTTTGAATCATAACTCAAACTCTTGTTCTCCACTGGAACAGAAGCTCTGTCCTGCATCCCAGTCTACAGGATTGGGGCTCTAACACCCAGTGGTACCTCCAAGATCCACATCTAGTAGACTGATTGGTCAAGGACCTACAGTCCTAATGGGAAGGTAGGGTTGTGTGCTAACA
This sequence comes from Chaetophractus vellerosus, assembly GCA_004027955.1. Classification (NCBI taxonomy): domain Eukaryota; kingdom Metazoa; phylum Chordata; class Mammalia; order Cingulata; family Chlamyphoridae; genus Chaetophractus; species Chaetophractus vellerosus. The sequence goes on along the minus strand of PVKH010004657.1, from coordinate 3,619 downwards.
TAAACTGACCTCCCCACATAGAATCAAGTGGATACTACCTGCCTAAGTATAATATCTCAGCCCATGTACTCCTGCTGACAAAACCCTCACTCAGTAGAGCCCATAGACATCAGCCAACTAATCACAATCCACTGGTTATTATAATACATTAATGTGGCTCTGTCCTTGAGATTTAACCTCTTGGTGGACATGGCATTGAAAACAGCCTGCTGAGTCATAGAAAATGCAAATCTACTTTCAAAGAACATATAATTGCTTCTGCTTCTCATGACTCTGGAATCTGTATGGAGCACAAACTCAAAATTGTATGCATGTAGTTGTGTATATATCTCATCTCTTTTTACCCTCTTCCTAGTGAGTTACCTTGAAAGAATTCTTCATAATCTCATTTATGTCTCTCTTGGCTTGGTCAATATAATTTTTGGAAAGTATAATGTGATAACTTGAGTGGTTCCAATCCATAAAGGATGGAAGTCTCCAGAATCCACTAGTGAAATTATGAATTCTTACACTTTTACTCTTTCTTAGCTGGCCATCAGGGATATCTAATACATTGCTTCTTCTACAACCAAGCCTGAGATTCTCAACATCAGGGGAATAATAAGAAAATAGCCTCTGAATGGAAGGCCATTACTCTTTCCATTAATCAATGCTTTCGGTTGCACAAATATTTATCTCTTACAAGTACTTATTTACATTCCTGGTGCAGCTTTAAACCAGAGACTGTTACCAAATCTGGGACAAAGAAGATTCCTATTCTTAAAAAGCCAAGAGTCTAAAATCATAGGGTATAAGTTACCAAAGTCTTTAAGGCCAGGTTCTTCATCTCCTGTTCAGGGAATGGATGTTCTCCATGCCTTTGCTTTCAAATGATTATCCAATCTAAATATAGTAGGTGATGGATGGCTGAACGTTGGCTCTTTGCATTGGGGCTCAATGGCTCCCATCTAAGCTGTATCCCTACCTATTAAAACCCTCCCAGCCCTAATGGCATGAATTTCCAAGCTTGGACAGTCTTGGCTGATGCGGTGGATACCGTTGAACATTATTGCTGAGGGATACAAACATTCCAGTTGTGTCCCTACTTACTATGAGGATTAGAGGCAGGGGATGGGGGTTATTTCTGGTCTTGCTTCTTATATCCATTACCTATGAAACTTTAGATTAATGATACATATATTTGGACTTTTATTTTTTCTGATGTAACCTAAGAATAAAATATCTTTCTCATACAGCTGTTTTTAGACTCAAATGAGGGAATATGTCTGAAAGCATTTTGAAAATTTTAGAGTGCAGTCTCAAATGAATTATATTATACAGTTATCTGTTGTTAAATTTCAATTAAATGTCTACTTCAGCTCCTAAACTGTTAGCTCCTGAAGTACAGAGGTAATTTCTTATTCTTCAGCCCATCTCTGACACTTAAACAGTACCTGACACATTGATATTAATTTTAATGTGTTAATTCGATGAGCATTTATTATGTATTTTCTATCCCCCAACCACTAAACTACAAGTAAATGTTTGTTTGTTTGTTTGTTTGTTTGTTTGTTTATTTATATTATATATTCCCCCCCCCTTTCTGCTTGTTCTTGCTGTGTCCATTTTTTTTGCGTTCTTCTTTGTCTGCTTGTCTCCCCACCGTTGCGGCAACCCGCCAAGTCAGCTCACCGCGCGGCGGCCTTGCCTGCTCATGGGCGGCCTTGCCTGCTCGCAGGCGGCTTGCCCTGCCCCTGGCGGCTTTTGCACTGCCCACAGAGGCTTGCCTTCTCAAGGCGGTCTGCCCGCTCAAGAAGGCCCCGGGAACCAAACCTGGGGGCCTCCCATGTGGTAAACCGGCGCCCTACCGATTGAGCTACAGCCAATTCCTAAACGTTTATTAAAGAATATAAATGGCAAGATTATCTGAGACTATTGAAAGAAATAGGTGAGAAGAGAAGTTTGAGCTTTATGATGTGTGGGTGTTGTTTGTACTTCCATTTTTGCCTGCTCTTTTTGTTTTTTGACACATGCATTCATTCTTTTCACTCACTCAGAGATGGGGGTCCTTAGTACATAAACAGCTTCATGATTTTGGTGGCAGCATGAATGTCCAAGCATCCCTGATGTTTATCTGGAAGCAACTAGGTGCCTCAGTTATGACAACAGAGCCTCTCCCCCCTCTCTGAGCTCCAACTACCTCTTTGGATCCTGACTATCTCAGAGTTTTGCTGCCATGGATTTTACTCTTGTTTCCAATACTTTGCTAATATATCTACTAATGAGTAATGTGACTTCTCCTATTTATTGTTCTAGTTGAGGTGCAAAGACCTTAAATCTGAGGTCAGAACATGCACCTCTGTGTTAATTATGATGGTAATAAACCCAATAATGATTTGTTGTTTTAATATTACCATTATCATTCTGGCTAACATATATTGGTCCCATGTGTGACCTGCACAGTACTAAGGAGTTTATGCATAATATTTCATTCAATTATCCTAAAACCCCCACAAGGAGATAATTACCTAGGTGTTATCATCATCATTATCGTTAGTATTATCATCATCATTTTTAAGTGTAGACTTTAGAAAGTTAAAAAAAAATAAAAGTTCCAAAGATTATAAGGCCTTTGAGTGACAATGCTGGACTTGAACCCAGGGCTGTCTGGAGCCAAAACCTGCACGCTTAGCCATGATGTAATTTCTCTGTCATTGTTCATAACCTCTGCCTCTGAAGCATCTCCTTTCTTGGATTGGACACGTCTTTTCTTAATCAGTTATAATCATTGGTCAGGCCAAAGCTTGTTTGTTTGCAGGCCATTGAGAGACCAACGTCTCTGTCACTTGGCTGAAAATTAGTCCCATTCCATGTCATCAAACTGTGTTTCTTTGTCCCCTGGAAAGACATGACCACAACCAACTGAATTCTGTGACAGGCTGTTTTTCATGAGCCATTTATAAGAAAGAGAAAGAGCAGAGCGCCTATTTTCCCTGCCTTTGCTAGAGAAATCAGTAAGAAAAATAACTCCATCAAGACTCTGCTCTCAGAGTTGAAGTGTATCAGAAAAGAAATTGGATTTTTAATCAAAAAGAAAGTCTGAGTTGCTTGATTAAAATCTACCTGGTCATCTTATTTGAGCTCAGTGTTTTGGAAACTTCATCAGCTTTTTTAATCTGCAACTGTTTTTGTATCCCGAGTGACCCCATTTTTTAAAAGACCCAGACTCTCTGGATGCCAACAAAGAACGGGGTGGAAAGTAACAAAAGTGAAGACTAGGGCGGGAAGGAAACAGGAACAAACACATATCAATCAGATGGAGCCCTTTGCCAGCAAAGTATATCAGCAAATGAAAATCCTATTCAGGATCCAATAAGTATAACTCATAAATGTTTAATCCACAAAGAAGAAAACAAATTTGATTTGAATTGGGAAGGAAATTCTTTTGCCAAGCATAGCAGTCTCTAGATATTTTCAGATAAAATAGTTAGCAAGTCTGAATTTTCATAAATTCCCCATGCAATTTACAAAGCATTTTTAAATAATGATATCATCACCTCACATCTTTATTACCAAACTCCTTGACAAAATATCTAGTTTCTGGTGCAAGCTCCATTTCTGAATAGTGATGTGCCTTTAG